>JAOEGS010016830.1:13147-23875 GCA_025447755.1 Corythornis vintsioides | reverse complement strand
TGATCCTGCTCGGGCAGGGGGGTTGGACTAGATCTTCTAGGTCCCTTCCAACCCCTAATATCTATGAATCTATGAATCTATGAATCTATTCAAGGTTTGGCCTTACCAGGGCTGAGTACAGAGGGACAATCATTTCCTTATTCCTGCTGGCCTCCAAAACAAGTCAGGATGCCACTGGCCTTCTTGGCGACATGCACTCACTTGTATTTAGTAGACTATAGACCAATACCCCCAGGGCCTTTTCCAACTTGCAGCTTTTCAGCCACACATTCCCAAATCTGTAGGTTACCATGAGGTTGTTATGACCCAGGTGAAGGACCGGGCACTTGGCCTTGTTGAACCCCATGCAATTAACCTTGGCCCACTGATCTAACCTGTTTGGGTCCTTCTGTAAAGCTTCCCTACCATCTAGCAGATTGACACACCCACCTAGCTTGGTGTTATCTGCAAATTTACTGAAGGTGCACTAAATTCCCTCATCCAGATAATTAATAAAGATATTAAAGATAACAGGCTCTAGTACTGAACCCTGGGGAACACCACCTGTGACCAGATGCCAGCCATATTAAGCTCAGTTCACACCCACTCTTTTGGCCCAACAACCCAACCAGTTGTTTATCCAGTGGAGAGTGAATTCATCCAAGCCTTGCACCATAAGTTTCTGAAGGAGAATGCTGTGGGATACAGGGTCAAAGGCTTTACTAAAGTCCAGGCCGACAATGTCCACAGCTCTTCCCTCATCCACTATGCGCATCACCTTGTTGTAGAAGGAGATCAGGTTAGTCAGGCAGGACCTCCCTTTTGTAAACCCATGCTGACCAGGCCTAGTTGTTGGTTGTCTGTGTGATGGCACTCGAGATGACCTGCTCCATAACTTTCCCCAGTACTGAGGTCAGAGTGGCAGGTTTGTAGTTCACAGGATCATCCTTTAGGCCCTTCCTGTAGATAGACATCACATTTGCTAGCTTCCAGTCATCTGGAACCTCCACAGTTAACCAGGACTGTTGATAAATAATGGAGATTGGCTTGATAAGCCAAACTCCTTTATTACCCTTGGGTGGATCCCATCTAGTCCCATAGACTTGTGCCTATCTATATGGCACAAGAGGTCACTGATCATTTCCTCCTGGATTACAGAGGCTGCATTCTGCTCCCTATCCCTATCCCCAAGTCAGGAAGCTGGCCCCTCTGATAGCAATTAGCATTGCTGACAAAAACTGAGGCAAGGTGGGCTTCAGTTTTTTTTTTGTCAGCAATATTAATATTAAAAGTAATCTGTTTAAAAATAGGGAAGGGAGAAGCAGGAACTTGGCTGCATTAAGGACTAAATTCCTCCAAGTTTCTGTTAGTCTTTTTTACCATTATTTAACAGTTGCAGAGATAGAAGTTGCTGGTTTTCCTTGGGATTCTCCTTCCTTAGCACAGGCCTGAGTATTAGTGTTACTCCTTTTCACCTCAGTCCTGTGTTATCCTGATTTTTAGACTAATGTACCAACATGTCACGGCTTCATTCTTTCTCAGGGATGACATAGGCAGTTTAAAGGCATTAAAAGAAATAGACCTCCAAAATAAATCTGTTTTGCAGGAAGTAAGTGTGGGGGTATCCAAAGCCAGAGGATACATTCAAAATGGGGGGATTCAACTCCAGGGTGTCACAAAACATTCTCTATTACCACACCATGGCAGGAACCTGTTCTTAATGCTATGATAGATGCTCTAATCACGCCACTTACTCAAGACTTATGGGATGTGGGAACATGCAAATTTACTAGTAATGCAAGAGCCTGGGCTTTGTGAAGGGCACAGCCACCAGAGGGGTAACTACCTCTCTAAGGATGTAGCAGTAGCATCATAACTCCTCAATGTCTCAACTACCAGCCTCTGCTCAGGGTCATTAATCTTGATAAGAAAGGGTAGTTACCTCTGACAAACATCCTAAAGCTAGACCTCCTACAGCAGATCTACGGGTGGCTCTGCTGAGGCTTTGGTTCAGCCAGCAACTAAACACCCCAGAGCCACTTGCACACTCCCATCCCTAGGAGAAAATAAACAACTAAATAACAAAAATAACAACTAAACTCTTGAGGGTCCAGATAAGGACAAGGAGTAATCACTCGCTGGTTATGGACATAGGTGAAAAACAGCTTCGACTTTGGGGGTGGGGGGGGAACCCCATAAATGAATTTGCTACCAATCAAATCAGAGTAGGATAACAAATGACACAGGTAAATATCACAAAAAAACCAAACAACAACCTTCTCCCCACAGCTCCCTTCTTACCAGATGCAGCTCTGCTCCAGTTTCTCTCCCTCCTCCGAAGCAGCAGCAGCAGCAGCGCAGTGGGGTGAAGGAGAAGATTTGCAGTCAGCTCATCACATTGCGTTTTCTGCTCTCGACGGGGGAGAGTTCCTCACACTCTCCTCCTGCTCCAGCATGCGGCCCCGCCCACAGGAGACAGTCCCTCTACAAGCTGCTGCATCGGAGTCCTGCCCGCAGCTACCCGTTCTCCACAGGCCTCTCCAGAGGGAGTCCTGCCCTTGTCCAGCCGTTCTCCACAGGCCTCTCCAGAGGGAGTCCTGCCCGTGTCCAGCCGTTCTCCACAGGCCGCTCCAGGAGGAGTCCTGCCCGGGTCAGCCATTCTACAGAGGCTGCTGCAGCGTGGATACCTCTATGAAGTGCAGGCCTTGAGGAACATAGCACTCCAATGCAGGTCCCACACGGGGTCACAAGTCCTGCCAGTAAACCTCCTCCAGTGTGGACTCCTCTCTCCATGGCTTCTGCCAGGAACCTACTTTAATGTGATCTGCCCTCAGAATCATGGCAACATCCACATGCTCTATTGTGGGGTCTTTCACGGCCTGCAGCTTCTCACAGGCACTACCCCTGTAGCCCATTCCCCTGCTGCTAAACTGTGCCACACAAACTTGACACACACATATTTACCCTTGGAAATGTGAATTGTGTCTCTTCAAAGGTGGTGACTTGCGGAATCAAACTTTACAACCTGGGAAAGGTTATAAAGTAGGTATGTTTATTGTGGTGCCGAGTGCAAGGGGGATAGCTCCTCCTAACTTGCACACCATTCGTCAGAGCAATCGGTAATTTATAACACAAAACGTACATATTCAGAGACTTAGGCTGGATTAGTATAAATAGTTCTAGGAAGAGGTGTGATTATTATTTCAGGGAGCTCATTATCACAGGTGTCCTTCCATTGACATCTGCGCATTGTTATCTGGTGGTCATAGGCTGGGGTCTTTTGGAGGAAGGCCCACAGTCTTCCTCGCAGTGAGTTCTCCACCTTTGGCTCAGAATGCAAGGTTATGCTGAGCTGGCAACTGCAGCACAGGTACAGTCTGGCTTATCTGGGGAGGCTCCTTTCTGCCTTTTTGGCTCACAGTTGGTTCCCATTATCTACAAAGACCGAGCTACAGTTGCTGAAGCTGCAAAGTAAAAGAACTATGTAAAAAGTTAAGAGAACAAAGGGACTATGGGACTCCTTTATTACTCAGTTCCCCCCTTTTCTTCTTTTTTGCAAATTCTTTTGCTACAGTATACCATTTTTCTCAAGAGTTTTGGAAAAATATTTACCACTTTCTATTTTTTCCTTAATTGATGTTTCTTCTATTGTCATAATAATCCATAGTTACTTTGTTACAATACATAAAACATTTAAACAAAATGCCCATTACAAGTCCTACAGCAAGCCCAGTAAATATTAAAGAACAAACAAAATTGGGTAGCCACAAAGTCAGTCCTTCCCACAATTTTTGGAATCCCCAATTAGTTTTGTCCTGAGTTACTTGGTGTAAAACTTTTGTATGTTCACAAATTCTTGAGATAGCTTCTATATGGCTAGATTCATCTATGTAAGTACAGCAACTTGCATTTATCAAAGTTCATACTCCTCCAACATTAGCTGTTACTACATCCAGGGCCATTCTATTCTGGAGAGCTATTTTTTTATGGAATCCTCTTCTTTGTTTAAATGAAAAAGAGCATCTGCAGTTGAATTTGCTATTATTTCAGTTTCTGCTGAAACATTCACTATGGCCCTTTCTAATCAGTACACTCCCAGTGAAGGGAATAGAGCTTGCATGAAACTGTGGAATCCAGTACTGTATCTGTTTAAGGGATTAGTAACTGTCCACTTACCAAGTTTTCTTTTGTAAAGGAAACATTTGTAAAGGAGGGGGCAAGTAACCCATAGTACATTCTCCTGTCCAGTTCCTTGGCAGTTGTTTCCTTGCCTTTAGATTTCTGCACAACCACCAATAACCATCTGGTAGGCTACAGGTAGTATTTATAACCAAGGAAATATTAAAATTACTTCTACCAAATAAACAATCTGCCCACTTCCGAGCTTCCTCCCCTCCAGGATGGGAAGTCAGTAAGACTTGGAATGGCCTGTCCCACTTCAGCCTCAAAGGTAAGTCTGAAAAAGATCTAATATATACATAATTACCTCGTTCAAAACTATGCACTGGTCCATCAGGGCCCCAGGCCCTAGTTCCTAGGACCAGTTTCTCAACTTGCTGAAGTGGTTTTTGCAGACTTATCACATAATCAGTTAATATCTCATTCCCAACTTCTGTTGATGCCCCTGCTTACACAGTATATGGTCTCCTATACAGTATTTCAAAATATATTTCAGCCCCTCCTTTGTTCCAGGCTTAGTTCTAATTCTCAGAAGTTCTGGGGTAATGACTGAGGCCATGGCAGACTGGCTCCTTGGCCTAATTTTACAATCTGCATCTTGATCAGGTGTTTCATCTTTTCCACTTGACCACTCAGTTGTGGATTGTGTGGGGTATGCAGTTCCCAGTTTATTCCTAAAAGTTTGCTAACCTGCTGCATGATCTTTGCAATGAAGTGTCACCCTGATCAGATGAGATTATTGCAGGGACTCCAAATCTAGGTATTATCTCTTGCAACAGTACCTTTGTGACCTCCTTAGCTTTATTAGTTCAACAAGGGAACGTTTCTGGACATCCTGAAAAGGTGTCTGTTAGGACCAGCAAGTATTGAAACCCTCCTATTCTTGTGAGTTCTGAAAAATCAATTTGCCATTGCTGGGTAATTTCCCTATTACACAGAATTATTGTTGAGGCTGTAATAGACCTTTGAGATCATCAAGTCCAGCCTGAGACTTGACACCACGACACCTAACTAGACCATGTCACTAAATGCCACATCCAATCTCTAAATTTACTAAGGGTAGACTCAATCCCCTCAGCCAGGTCATCAATGAAGATATTGAATAGAACCAAGCCCAATACCGAACCCTGGGGGACACCACTAGTAACTGGACACCAACTGGATGTGGCACCATTCACCACCGCTCTCTGTGCTCTGTCATCCAGCCAGTTTTTAACCCATGTTAACTGGGCCTGAGCTTCTGGTTGTCTTGTATGTGCTGCTCAATATCACTCAGGATGATCTGTTCCATAACCTTGCCAGGCACTGAGGTCAGGCTGACAGGCCTATAGTTCTCTGGATCGTTTTTTCGGCCCTTTTTGTGGATGGGCATCACACTGGCCAACCTCCAGTCATCTGGGACCTCCCCAGTTAGCCAGGACTGGTGATAAATGGTGGAAAGTGTCTTAGCCAGCTCTTGTGCCAGCTCCCTAAGTAACCTAGGGTGAATCCCATAGACCCATAGACTTGTGAGGATTTAAGTGACACAGTAGGCCCCTAACTACCTCATCCTGGATTACAGGAGGGATATTCTGCTCTCCATCCCTGCCTACCAACTCAGGATTCTGGTTGCTCCGAGGATAATCTATTTTTGTGTTGAAGATTGAGGCAAAGAAAGTGTTAAGTATCTCAGCTGTTTCCTTGTCCTCTATCACTATGCTCCCCACTTCATCTAAAATGAAGGATAAAATAAGAGCATATTTTCTCTGGCCCTGTCTGCCCTAATGGAGCTTTTGGGCCTGTGCAGGGATTACTCTGTAAGCAAACTTCACACTGTTGTGTTACCTGCCTGATCACAGTATATAAATTTCAAGCAACTATATGAGGGCTTAGATACTTATATATTGCCTCCACCCCCTCTGTTTTTCTATGCTCTACCACAACCACAGCCCATTATATTGTTAATGGTACTATTATTTTACCTTGTAAAATCTTTGCCCTTTTACCCTTGTTCCTTGTCCCCATCTAAATCCTCAATTAACTTTTGGTCTTCCTTTGAATACCTTGGGTTACAATATGTATTTTACCATCTGGTATCAAGGCTTGTAACTCCACCTCACCAGCCTCGGCCACTCTGGCTCGTGGTTTGCCATCAAGTTACCCAGATCTTGAGCAGATGTTCCCTTCTGGTGAGCTTTACAGTATTTTCTATGCTTTCCTTGCATGGATAAGAGTCCCTTTTCCCTCCTGTCTTAGTTTGGACAGATATCTTAAATTTTTAGCAATGCAATACCAGAGGCTTATAAGGAGACAATTTTTTTAATCAAGAACAAGTATGTGTATATATATATATATGAGACATATATATAACATGCAAAACTCAGTAACAATTTTAAATGGTAAACGTTGAGAAAAGCAGAACAATCACAACACAGGAAAAGAGAAAAAAACAGTTCAAAACTTCCTTTGACGGCCGCCTTTCAGGCAGCCGCGGAGCCCGCGCGGGGTGAGGAGGGGGTAATGTGTGTGTGCGTGCGTGCGTGCGTGTGTGTGTGTGTGTGCACAGACGGATCACAGGACGCAGCTGGTAGAGAAAAGAAAAATAAAACGGAAATAGGCCGAAGGACAAAACTCGCAGTGGCTGAAACGAATCGGAGAGTTGTCTTCTGCTGGAAGAAACTGCCAGGAGCTGCTCTGTTTGTTCTTCGCAGCCGAAAGAAACTCTCCTCCGCAGCCGAAAACGCCGAAGACAAAAAAAAAACCCTCCGAGGCCAGGAACCGCTCCCGCGTCCTCGGAAAAAAAAAAAAAAAAAAAAAAAAAAGAGAGACTCCGCCCCCTCGCCGTTTGTTTTCCCTCGCGCGCCTTTTAAAGGGGTCTCTCCACCCTCGACACCTTCATACCGCTCCATGGGCATGGACGACCCCAAATGCATATTTAGAATCTGTCCAGATATTAATGCTTTTTCCTTTTGCCAGTTCCAGTGCTTGAGCAAAGGCCATTGTTTCTGCCTTCTGTGCTGAGGTGTTTGGGGCAAGAGCTCTGGACTCTATTACCTGTTCCAAAGTGGTTACTACCTTACAGGCGTCAAAAAAAGCTCCTTCTGTCTGTGTACCAGGAGTCTGCAGCATCCTCTAGCAGTTCCTCTTGACAGTCCAGTCAGATGGAATGTGCTGCCTCAATGGTCTCCAGGCAATGATGGATCACTGGATCCCTGGGAGTCCTGCTAAGGAAAGATGCTGGATTGACAATGTTAGTCACCATTATTTCTAGATCGTCCTGTTCCACCAGGACAGCTTGATATTTAAGGAACCATTGTGGTGACAGCCAATGTCCCCCTTTAATCTCCAGTACTGCAGGTACTATATGAGATACAAATACCCTGACCTTCTGGCCTAAGGTGAATTTGTGCCTCTTGAATGTTAGTCACAACTGCAGCCACTGCTCTTAAACAGCTGTGCCAGCCTCTGGTTACCTCATGAAGTTGTTTAGAAAAGTATGTCACTGCCCTGCAATACCGGCCCAAATTCTGGGATAGGATTCCCAAGGCTATTCTTTGTTTTTCATGGGAAAATAGACAAAAAGGTTTAGTAGTATCTGGTAATCTTAGAGCAGGAGCCCTCATCAGGTCTTGTTTTAGTTGCTTAACTGCTTTTTGCCTCCCCATTCCAGGTGAGCTCTCTCTGGCTGCTTTTTAGTAATTCATGGAGTGGTCTTACCAAAAGTTAAGGTAGCACCACCCTGTCATACTCAAAAATGTGCGAAGCTCTTTTACTGTTCAAGGTCGGGGGTTTGGAAAATTGCCTCTTCAATTGCTGTTCCCAAGGGTCAGTTGAGCTACAGTTATATCCAAGATAGGTTACTTGATGCTGACCCACCTGGACCTTCTGCGAAGAGACTTGATAACCATTGAATCCAAGAAAATGTAGCAAACTGACTGTCCATCCCATACACATTTCCTTTGTCTCAGTAGCTATTAATAAATAATGCACATACTGCAGTAACATCCCCCATTCCAGGTGGATTGTTCAAAGTCTTTGGCTAACTGATTTTCAAAGAGGGTGGGACTGTCCTTAAATCCCTGTGGCAATACTGTCCATGTATGTTGTGTTCTTCCAGAATTTGGATTTTCCCATTCAAAGGCAAAAAATGTCTGACTCTCCAGGCTTGGGGGCAGGCAAAAGAAAGCATCCTTCAGATCCAATATGGTAAAGCAAGCCAATTCAGATACTATTTTTGTCAATAATGTCCACTACTGGATATAAATCCTCAGTTATCCTCTTAATAGCCCTCAGATCTTATACTATCGTGACAAAAATGTATGTGTCCCCAATTGTTTCCTCAATTTATATCTGAGTTTTAGAAAATATGCCTTCTCACTTTGGCCAGTAATTCCTATTACCATTACAAAATTATCATCCATAGATATTAAAGCTTGATTTAAAACTGAATATGTTGCTCCTGTGTCGATTAAAAATTCTATGTATTCTCATTGTTCCCTAGCCTTATTTTAAGCAGTGGATCTGCTAGGGTAGATTCCCTAGGTCCCTATCAGTCCTGATCTACTGTGGCAATAGTTGCCCAGGGGTTTCTCTGTAGCTGGGGCATTAATTTTTCCAATGTCCTTCCCTTTTGCAGTTTTCACATAGATTCTGTCCCAAAGCATTCCAAGATCCCTTATGCCTTCCATGGCCAACTCTTCCCCCTAACTACAAACCCCCCTCTTCCAGGGCTGCTCTGGTTGCAGTGGCCATTAACTTGGACAGCTTTCCTCTATCTACCTCCTCTCTGTTTCAAAAGCTCTCCAGGCTTCCTCCAACAGTTTTTCAAGGTCCATTATAGCCAACCCCTTTAGTTTCTGTAACTTCTTTCTGATAGCCTGAGTTGCCTGCCCTAAAGATAGATTAACTGCTCCTGCCTCCCATTTTCAGCAGCAGGATCCAAAGCAGTGTATTTTCTCATAACATTTTGAACCTGCTTCAAAAATTCTGTGGGCCCTGCTTTACAGTATATAAAGTCAAATGATTAATAGACCTAGGGACTGCATTTTCCAGCCCCTGTTTCACCCAATTCAATAATTGATAATTGGCAGAGACATTTGGATCCCAATGGGGGTCATTCAAAGGAAAATTATAATCTACAGATCCCCCTCAGTGTTCCTGCTGGCCCTTGTGCTTGCACAGGTGTTTTTGCTGTTTTCAATACCAATTGATTTTCAGTTTCTGTCATCTCAGACACCATTAGATCCACATCTGCTCAGTCTGGATCCTGGTTTGTAACAATCAATTCAAATCTTTTAGCCACCCTTGCAGGGTTGTCTCTATATCCTTTAACTACCTCCTTCCATGCATCTGAGTCTGCAGCCAAAAACAGAGCCTTTATGCTACCCAGCCCCTCCGGGCCCATTGCTTCCCTCAGGGGGGAGTCTCCACCTCCCTCCATTTCTCTGTTCTGTGCTTGTTCAGAACCCGTAAAAAATAACACTAACTACAATGGTACAAACACACTCAAAAGAATAATAAACAAAACAATAACCAGATACTAAATTAATTCAAAGGGGTCTTGTGCCCCTATATAATTTTCCTTGATCCAGTTTATAACCCCCAAATTTAGCAGAAATCAAACACCCTTGCATTCCAGCTGATCCTCAGATAGCAGAGGGGCTGGGGACAACTGGGATTGATTCCTGATATACAACAGATAACCAGATACAATATACTCAAGAGGTTAGTTTTTAGGTCTACTTTTTATTTTTTAAGGTCTGTTCCTAGTAAGGAATCTTTGATGTAGTCAGCAAGACTTCTTTTCTGCCTAGAAGAGCTATTGATATATAGCCAAACAGAAGAGAAAAAAAAAAAACAACTCTTGGATGTCACTGAACTCTTAATCTATTTTATGAACCTTAAACACTACAACTCTTTGCACAGTAGACATTTCAAAGTATCTAGAAACACCATTTTTACTCATGTGGCTTTTCGAAGCCTGAAGTTTTTTCATCAATATTTTTAACTAGCATAAACCTTTTTTTGGCTTTTTCTTACATCTATCCTTTCTCAAGAAAGAAGCAGTCCTGTGAACCAGATCCCACATGCATAATCACACACCTATACAAACCAACCACATCAATAAAAAACATTTGGTTCAAACACTGATGTATAGGGAATTCTTAGCCTTAAAAACTATGCTGTTAGGACTAGCAACTTTGAACACATCTTAGAGCAATCCATCAGTAATGCTGCTGGATTTTTTTCTTTCTTTAACGGAAATCAACGGACATGAGCAACATGACAGTGTCTATAATAAGGCTGCTGATGACTTCACCTTTTGTTAATTCTTGGTACTCTTTTTAAGTTTCACATTTCTGTTATACTAAGATGCACATTTTTACAGTGCTTTACAAAAATGATCAGCTCTTGATTGACAACTAGGAAGCTTATCCTCAATCAAGGTTGTAATGAGTTCCTAATTTGTGAATCTGTGTAGAGGCATCACCCATCATAAATGAAGCAAATTGGTTAGATTAGATTTGGCCAATTAGATTCGACCCGGTTCGACTTGCCCAATTAGATTCGGCCCGGTTGGACTTGGCCAAT
>JAOEGS010016829.1:0-48007 GCA_025447755.1 Corythornis vintsioides | reverse complement strand
ATAAATAGACATTAAGGTTTTATATACATTTATATGTGAACATGGGCACTTTATATATTTGTATACACACACACACACACACACACACACACACACACACACACACACACACATATTAGTTCTAGTGGAAGTTGCCCCTGCCTATAGCAGGGATTTGGACTAGATGGTCTTTCAGGTCCTTTCCAACCCAATCCATTCTATGATTCCATGGTATAACTCAACATGTAACATGTGTGTGTTACTTGTATTTTTAATACCAGAATAAGCATAATTTCATAGCTGAGTACCTATATCTTTTGGTATATTTGGTTTCCACATGTTTGTGACCTAGTCACATATATTTAATGATCATCATGTCTTTCTTAAAACAATTTACTGATTATATTGTCTGTGATCCTTCCTTTTAGAAAGATAAAAATGTTTTCACTAGGAATGTGATTTTTATCCCTCAGTTTTATATTTCTTTCAAACCTGAAAATGATTACTTTTTTTTTTCTACTTTAAAGATGGGTATTTTCGTTTTCTAACACTAAACTAAAAGGTACTTTGCTTTTTTCATTGCTTTACTGAATTATATATATTTCTAATTTCATTTGATGAAAAACTGCTTCCCATCAAACTTTTCAGGTAGCTTTCTCTGGAGAAGATGCCTTTACCACCATTGGCAGAGAGGGTGCAGTGATTGGATGCAGGGTGGGGTGTGTGCAGCAGAGAGCTGGCTCTCTGTGTTCAGTGGCATGCTGAGTATCCTGGATATCCCAACTTAGTGATTTCACAGATGTTCTTACTTTGTTTTCCCTTTCCAAAGTATCCAGTACTGTCTTTCCCTGGTCCTAACATCTGAGGGCAAAGCACAACGTCCAGAAATGTCTATCATTGTGTTACCATTTGCAGCACGTCACTCTTTTGAAAGTATTATGGATGTTCACACACCTAGAACAGTAACACAAGAAAGAACTTTTCCATAGCTTCATTAATGACTAGAGGAGTTTTAGCTGCAAATTGTTATTTAACTTACTGCAGTTGGCAAAGGACACACAGAAATAGGATTTGCATTTCCAAGCATAATGTGAAGTATTTTCATAAAATATAGAGTCAAGGGTACATTAATTAAAGAGCTGAGGAATGTAATAAGGAGGGATTTTGCATTATTTGTTTTTGGCAACTTTACACTTGTACATTTCAATAATGTGTGTATGTAAACATCATGTATTTTCTCTCCCATACAATATTATTTTCTTTAAAGATAAAATCATGTGGGCTTTTTTTTTTTTTTTCATTTATCCTATATAACAATGTGTTATACTGGTTGTGGTCCTCTTTAATAGGTGAGTATGCATAGTAGCTGTAGATTAATTACCACAGCTGCATATAGTATAGCAGCCAAAATTCTCATTGGAGCTTCTCTCTGACAAGGAAATGTTGCAAGACCTGGGGCTGTTTAGCCTAGAGAAGAAAAAGACTAAGGGCATCTGATCAATAGCTAAAGGGTGAGGGTCAGGAGGATGGGATCAGTCTCTTTTCAGTGGTGCCCAGTGACAGGACAAGGGACAACAGGCACAAACTGGAACCCCGGAGGTTCCAGCTGAACATGAGGAAAAGAAATCTTGACTTTGAGGGTGGCAGAGCCTGTCCCAGGCTGCCCAGGGAGGTTGTGGAGGCTCCTTCTCTGGAGAGATTCCAAACCCACCTAGACACAATCCTGGGCCACTGCTCTGGGTGACCCTGCTGGAGTGAAAGATCTTATTATTGATGTATCCACTGCTCTATGTTCATGTTGTTTAAATGAGGTGTTGGTTTTAAAATCACAGGTCAAATTGTGTGCCAGCAATGTTTCATCTTATTCTTTCCTCTCACCCCTAATAATTTTTGAATTTTCTTGCAGATCACAAGGAAATACCTCCAAATAGTGAAGAACTCAGAGAAATTTCCATGCATTGCAATTAGGTGAGAATCCCTGCCAGGGCTTCCTTACCAAGTGGTCTGAGGTGAAAGGCCACCACATGAGATTGCACATTGCTGGAGACAGGAGAAGCCATGCTCAAGTATACATCTGGGGACACCCAAACCAGAAGAGAAGCTTGGTGAGCAATTTGCAATCACCCATGAGGATGGACCCATCAGAATTCAGCCAGAGGCTCAAGGAGGGGTAGGTTTCCTCACACTTCTGCAGGTAAGAACATTGGAGAACATGAAGCAGTGCCATACTCACTCCTTCACCTCCTGTAGTCATCATAAACAACTCTTTTCCGTCTGTGTGTACTTATCTTAAGAAAGATTTATACACCCAACCATAACTATCAGTCTCAAACTGTTTCGAGAACCATCTCTTTTATATTTCTTTCTCTTCCAAATACTTTTGGTGGCTATGGGTATGGATGCACTGCTGCTCCTTCCAGACCCACCTCTGGTTTTGGGGTGCATGCATCCAGCCAGCTGGACCACACAAAAGTCTGTCTTTAGGCAGAATTTTCATCTTCCTCACCATAAGATGTTTTAAGCATTTTTTCTCTCTTCATTGTCAATATTCCAGCAACACACAGCTTCCAGGAAAGATGTTTTTTCTTCTTAGAGTGGCATTGGAGTATTAAGTTCACTGAAGGCTCAGATATTTTTGGCCTAAGGGCTGTTCTTTATTTTTGCCTGTGAAGTATCACAATAGCTTGTAAAAACTTGCAGTTGATGTGGAAGGAGATAAAGCAAACTAATATTTCTGTAGAACAACTGTAAATAGCATTATCCTCCCCTCCTGGACCAATGCCAGCAACAACGTGTAAGTCACTCTACACTTTGCTTTGAATCTTTGTCCTGATGCAGTGAAACACGACATGCTGCTATCTGCAAGCAAACAGGGCTTTGCCCCTCTGTTCTCAAAAAGTATTTCTTTGAAAGATGGTTTACCCTCTAAGCTGAGTTAATATTTCTCAAGCAGCACGTTTTGAGCCAGTTTCAACAAGACCCCTGGGAAAAGAGGCACTCCCAGCACCTCCCCCTTCCTACCTGCAGGCAAAACATTATCTTCAGCCTGGCCAGTCCCAAGGTCATCCCCGAAGCTGGAGATGCTAGGGTGGCAGCAGCAGGACAGCATGTGTGAGCCACCCTTTTCTGCCACTCTTCTGCCTCAAGATGGAGTTTCCCAGCTCTTATTTCATATATACCATCTTGACAATATAAGGCTTTAGTGGAGCTAGTGGTTTGTCTTTGGGAGAACTGGGCTCTACCTGTCTCACTCTTCCCTCCTGCCTCTGGAGCCTTGTATGTCCAGTTGTCAACAACCATAACTTCATAAAATTTAGGTTCAGGAATGCATTTTTACTGAAAAGAGGGAAAGTTGTATGTGTAAACACTGTTCTAGTTCTAGGTCTTCATTTGTACTTACACTACACAATCAGTGATCACACATTTATGCTTCATTCAACTTCAAACCAACTCCTGCAACTCTGGAATATGTGCATCATTTTTTAGTTGGAGAAAAAGATTTGTGGTTGGAAAGAAAAGATGAAGAAATAGACATCCCTCTTTCATTGCCATTCCACGGTAACTTTCTGAGGTAGCACATAAGGTTTCTATATGCCTTGGCAACAAAACAACACTAAAAATAACTTTTCCTTCCAAACACCAGTAAAGTTTCTGTTCCTTTGTACTTCAGATCTGTAGTAAATCATGGAGCACAGAATGGAGCAAGAAAATGGTTTACACTTTTTAAACAGTCATTTTCTTTCCTGCATAAAGCATTTACCTCTGCTGTCAGCAAGGTCATCAACCATCTCAGAGGAAACAGAAACCTAGAACTTACATTGGGAAATACAAAGTAAAGTGAATTTAACATTTATGTGTCTCTGAGATGCCTGTTTCTTATGTAACAGAGACAGATACCAGCCAACTGTCCTGCTCACCTGCAGACCTGGGTACACTCCTGGGGTATCCAGGCATTTAAAAACCTATTTGCACTTGTTGATAAGGCAGATCCTTGAAAGAGTGGCTCTTGCTGCAAGAATGACTGGAAACAAAAACAAGCTCTCATATGAAGACTTTTTACTTATTTAAAGGGAACTTCATTATTTTACCAGGTGAGGGATGCCCAAAATACGGGGGATCTGAGCATATCAAATAAGGATACCAAATCTGAGTGAGTCCAAAGAACACCCAGTTATGTTCTCCTCTCTCATGATCAGGCTGCTCTTTCCTTTAGGTAAACAGATTTTAAAGTAAATAGATGACAGTAATGAAGGCAATTATTTCCTTTAGCAATTTTAACTGGTTAGAGATGCAGCATGTCTCCTGACTTTGGGAAATTAGCCCAGTGTATTCTCTCTAACTTTTCTCCTAAGAACAACATGACCTTCAGATAATCAGTCAGCATATTGCCTTTGTGCTTATGTCTGAAGAAGTAGCCCTGATTGCCATGGAAACAAAAGTTCCTTGTTCTCTTATACTTCTCAGTGCTGTGATATCATTTTCACTATATAAACCCTTTTCTTAACAAGAAATGGAATTGTAGGGTTTTCATGTTTAGAGCATTCCAAGTCATCCTCTTAGGTGATGGCTCAGCTAATAACAGAAATGCTTTGAATGGAGCAGAGCCTGCACCCATGATCATTGTTATTTAGGGATATTTGCATCAGATACATCTGCATCAGTTCATTTCTGATGGAGAAATGCAAAATCTCTATGTACTCTTTCCCAGAGATTTTACTCTTTCCTTCTGTGCTGAACAGAAGAAACAGCATTTTAAGGAAGAGAACTTTAACCAGTGACATAAACAAAGCCAAAAAGAATTTTTGGCATTTTTGCAAAGAATGCAATCGTTCTTATTTTTTTGTCTGATGGGAATTGCATTTCTTTATGCCCCAGAATGCCTGTGGATTTTATGTTGCCAACACATTGCCCTGGCATTTGGCAGCCACTGCTGGATTGAAGCCAGACAGATTATCACTAGGAAAGGGACTGAAGAGACTGCCTCGTGATTAAAAAATTTGTAATGCTAGCAGTATGATAAGGAGACCTAATAATATTTTTTCCCAATACTATTTATTTTTTATTGATTTATCAGCGACTGAAAGATGGTAGATCTGCATTAGTCAATGGTTTAGGTTTTTGCATTGTTCAAAAGGGGAAAACTTTATGTGTGTTCTATTTTAATTGCTAGCCTGAGCCAGCATTAGGATGACAGAGATGACTGTATGACAGTAGTTTTATGGAACAGTTGGAGAAAATGGGATCAAATGCCCCTGCTGCACACACAGCCAGGCTGTGGTGATATGTGGCTGAAACGTCCTTTTTGGTTTACTCATATGAAAACAGCCACTTCCAGCAAATTCCCATGGACATCACCTACCTGCCAACATTTGAATTTCAAAAAAGTAACGACTCTCACATTTCAGTCTGGTATTTCCTGGACCAAAATTGCTGTACATGTGCCATGTGGAGTGTGAGCAGTATGTTTAACACATCCCAGGCAGCAGCAGGGAAATGCTATGTGGAGTTTGTCTGAAACCTCCTCAAAGGCCATTTTTCCTGGGATTTATTCAATATCCACAGCCTAAGTCAGAAGCTGTAGACAAAAGTCTGGTGGGAACTGAAGATGACATATTGCCTCATCCCATTCAGTGGATAGGAGGGAGGTGAATCTTTGTGATCCCCAAAAGAAGCTTTTGGGTCAGCAGAGTCATGAGAGTGACTCCAAGGAACAATAACAAAACAATTTATTAGTTCTCTCTAATGAAACAATCACCAAAAGGTATGGATAAAGATGTTTTGGGGTTTTCTTCTAGGCAATTATTTTACAGTGTGAATACATTTCAAGGAAATTTAGGGAAGAATTATTAGAAAAGAGGGAAAGATGGGGGGGAGAGAGTGTGATGAAGAGAGATTAAGATAAAGTCCAAGTCTTCAGTTCCTCGGTGGTGGGTGCCCACTGATCAATATTTTTCTGTCTGTTTACACCCTTGAGCTATCTGGGTGGCATTCCCAATTCCCACAGGTGGTGGTGTTAATTTGCATGAGCCCCCTGAGGAGCAGCATGGTCCCTTCCACCCACCTCCCCATGGTGCAGTCAGCAGGAGAACTTTGCTAAAGAAAAGACAAGAGTCCCACCACTCCAGAATTGATCTCTTCCTTTTGTTAAAGCCCATCTGCAAGGAGCCAGAGGGGGAGCACAGAAACATCGTGAGCAATCAACACTTCTACTCTGGAGACAGGTCTTTCCAGTTTTTATCACCACAAAAGGTTTGAGGCACACAATAGCCCGGTTTTTAACACACATAAATGCAGTAGACCTTGTCACACTAAATGCAATAGAGCTGGTAAATGCAGACAATAGTCCTTAAGATTTCTATATTTAGAGATTGTGTTTGAAAGATAGAATTAGCAAGGTTTCAGATACAAATACTGCTTTCAGATACAAGTAATATTCATGGCTGTGATTCCTTTGGGGTAGTAAATACATAATGTGATACTTCTGTATGATAATGTGGTCTCTGCATAGCTTGTGTCCAAATCTGAACAGATGCAATGTAATTTAGTGAAGCTTCATGACTTAGAGCTAATGTCCTTGTTTGAAGGTGGGAAGAGATCATTGTGTTTACCTTCATAACCATGATTTTTTGACAGTACTCTCTTAAGTACCTTCCTTGATGCATGCACTTATTAAAACAGTGGAAATACAGGAATTTATGGGGGAAAAAAAACCCCTGTGTAATGAGTTTCCACTTGTTATACAGATGACATTAAAGTTTTGTTTCAGACGTACTTACTGGATATGCCAGTATAGTTTCCCAGTTGTGTAATAAACTTGTTTGAACTTGTCTTATGGCCATTAAAAAAAGACTTGTGCCAGCATGTTGGATAAAGCTCTTTGAAAGTTCAAGTGATACACTTGAAGATGTGCTGAAGCTTTAAGACTATGCAGATGTTTACTAATCTATTACTTGACCTTTAAAGGTCCCTTCCCACTAGACCATGTTGCTTAAATGCCCATCCAGCCTGGCCATGAAGTGCACTAATACTGTCATTGAAATGCACTCATATTTTTCTGCATAGATCTTTGCCACTAATTCTGCCAAGGAGGAAGGATGTTGAAAATTGCCTTGCATTTTTAAATTGATCTGAAGTATTTAGTTTTAAAAAAACATCGAATGGCTTAGGCTGAGATAGACCTTTGGGAAAACAGCATCTCCCTTTCTAATTCCCTTTATATGTTTGAACTATAAGATCTCAAAGAAAGAGTTTATTTCTCAGTGTGTCATATTTGCCATTTATTATTGATATTAACAGAGATATTATTGACTTCAAGAAAGTTATATTATAAAGAGTATCATTAACATTTGGGCTACTGAATTCGAGATATGGAAATACTGAAACAGCCAAATGCACCCTATAGTGCAGTTCAGATTGGGTTTGCTTGCTTTGTACTGGTTATGGTAAATACAATCCAAGTAAAATATCTCAGCTTCACTTGAGGCCAGATAAGCTTGTCAGCTGAGTAGGGAATAATTTCCAGAAGCATCCATCAGGTCTTAAGTGGCTTATCTCTGAAAAAAAATTTATAATAACAATAATAATAATTTTTCTTAAAGGAAATTACTTGTGACTAATGGTAAGAAGAACTGCTGTCTCCTTTGCAACAGTATCCAGACATGTGAGTTTCTTATTTCTTTTTTACTGCTGTAAGTAGATCAATAACAGAACTGGTACAAAACAATTTCAAAAATCTCCTGGCATTTTTAAGGATGCTCTTACATTATTGTCAATGATCTTTTCCTCTCTTGCACATGGTCCCTACAGATTCGCCTTGGGTGATGGCCATGGAGTTGTATGGCATTGACCAGGGTGCATGAGAAGAGAGGTTGAGCCCAGAGGACTGCCAGAGGAAGGACCACATCGCTTCTCCAGGTGGTGAGGTGTGTAGAGTCAAGTAGAATCCATGATTCTTCAGTGTCTCTTTCCCCCATTCTAATACAAATACTGCTACCTTGACGATTGTGACCATGTTCTGCTTCACTGTTCCTTTCTTTATCTCAGTGGCCCCAGTCTCAGGGCTCCATTCTGTGGGGAATCTCAGATGATTTGCAGTGGGTTTTGGAATGAGTTCAGCAGACCTCCTGCAAGTCTGGCAGCATGGGGAATGGGACATCTGCAGACTTGAGACTTGAAGCTCGACTGATATTTATGTAGGTGTAACACTGTAATATAATTATCTTTTCCATTTAGTTTCAGAGGTGAAGTCGTATTAAACATGATGCTTTTTCTGATACAAACAAGCATTTTCAAATGCATTCGTCATTCATATTTTATTCACTATGGGCAAAATCCCAGCAGAAACACACAAGAGTCTGCAGATCATTTGCAGGGAACATTACCGAAGGCCTCTTTGTCAGCAAATGAGGAAAAACGAAAACTTAGTTCCTCTCTCTCCAGAGAACTCCATCATGCACTCACATATTTTGATTATTTAATGCTGAGTGACAGCTTTAGGTTTTAAGGGTACTTTACATGTATTTTAAATGAGATTACTGTCATATGAGGTCATGATGTTTTATAAATTGTAGCAGTGACTCGAAAGCACTCATCTGAAAACTGTGATTATATAAAAAAATATCACACCCTTCTTCTACATCTGGATTATCTCCAACAAATACAAACTGCCAAGGGTATTACAGAAGCATTATTTTTCCATCCATACTCCCTTAAGCCCCATGGAAGATAATTTATTTAGTCGGGTCTTTGGAAACCCTTGTCCTATTGTGTTGCACTCTCACCAAGCTGTCTATCCACTCATCTTCCCGGATGTCTATCCATCTGCAGTACCCTCATCACTAGTGATGCTGGAAGCCCTGATGGATTTCATTTGAACTGACTGAAAAAAAAATCAAGACGACAAATAAATTCCATTCACATAGTATGAAAATTGGCTGAATAGTGAAAACACAGCCAAATTATAACCCCAGAGATGGAAAATTGCACTGAGTTTAATGATTTTCTGTTCTGTTCACCTAGCTGGTGTCTCAACGTACAGATAGCTTCAGACCAACCCAAGCTCATGAACCCTCTTGCCAAGACAGTGATTTGGTGGTGTGGAAGAGCTATTCAATCACGACAAGGGAGCAGGAGACAGGAAGAAAAACTGAACTCAGTGTGTTGAGCAGACATAGATATCAAATAATTAGAGAAGAGCCATACAGGGGTCATATGGTGGAAGAAATATGCTCAGCTTCCTTTCTGCCTGCACATACTACCTCTGTGTGTGTGTGTGTGTGAGTGTGTGTATATATATATATACACACTGAGAGGAAATATATATATATACATACTGAGAGGAAAAAAGGCAATGTGGAAATGTGCCTCAAATCACCCCTGGACAATATCTGCAAGCTTAGGGTATTTATTTTTCTGTTTGTCTACATCTGTCTCACTTTTCTCAAAGGCTGCAAAGGTCTTTCAGTCCCTCTGCCCCTGGCCAAAATACTGTGTCTTAGGTCTCCCTGGGGGAAAAATGCACCACAGTAGAGAGGAGGTACTGTTGCTTTTTTCATGCAAGAGCCAACAATGGGCCAAAGCTGCCATTTCTGCACCATTCCTGGTGGTGTGAGTTCCACACTCCTCACGACTAAGAGTCAAGGAAGGAGGGCATACTGCTGAAAACTCTTCCTGAGTGAGCTTCCAGACCTGGAGGCAGCACATCACCAAACGGAAGGGAGTTTTATAGGCACGTTTTATTTCAATCACATATATTCTTCCTAAGTGCAGAGGAGGAAGGAAACTTCACTCACAATACCTGTCCTACCAATGAAGTTGCCATATGTGGAGTTCAGGTTGCAGTTCAGAACCTCTGGGCTTTTTAACAGCTGTGAGCATGCGTGGTGATTGGTTTCAGAAACTAAAATGAGTATAGTCTTTGGCAGTAGATCATCTTCCCTGACTTTTTAGATTGATCTTAGCTGTCAGCCACTTCTTTCTTTAATCCTGGAGCTACAATGATTTTGGTTCTCATTTCAGCAGGTGCTTTGTTTGGAGCCTTTGGTGAGTAGCATTTCAGCAGGATGGGAAAGTCCTGAGCTGACTGGAAGTCTGTGAACATGGGTGAAGGGCTCTGAGCCATGAGCAGGGGAAGAATGGCCAGGCTGACATGAGGGTCATCAGTGGTCATCTCCCTTAAGTGCCCATACACCTCCTTGCCTGTCTCAGCAATTCTCTGTAGGACAATGATAGTTATTGAAGACACTCAAGAATCCACTCAGGCAAATTAAGGGTTTTCCAGTGTCATATGCTCCTAAAATACTCCCTGTCATGAATCTTCCCATATCCACAAGCATCTACTGCCTCTAGGGCTGCAGAGTGAACTGTGTCTAAGCAACCCGAGGACCAGCACAGCAGGAATGAAGGACGTGATGTGCCTAGAAAGTTTTCTTCTGCTGGAGGAGATGTATCTTCACCTTGGTAGCAGAAAATTAGATTCAAAAGTTCGAGTCAGCTGGAGAATCACACAGTTACTTTCTACAAGCTTTGCTTCTAAATGTGATCCATCAGACATACCAGAGTAATGGATAACAGTGCAGCAGATTTATCTTCATCTTCCTTTATCTTGGAATATCTGGGTAAGGGTATTAAGTGTATGTTTCCATAAATAATTTGTATAAGGAGGCCAACCTTATAATTGCAATGGAAAATATTTGTTTCTTGTTATTCCACCCAATCATGTGTTAATTCCTCTTGCCTAGTTGTCTAAGACTGTCACAGAAGAAAAAATACTTAAAAGGCAATGTTGCAAATGCCCTGGAAAACACCAGAAGCTTAAAACAAAACAGTAGGGTAGAGAAATGCAAAGCAAGACGCAGTAGATTCCAGACCGACAGCCAAATACCACGAAAAACCATTAATCTGGAAAAAAAATCCTTGCAATTTCTACAACCATTGAGAGCGGGTGTCAGTTGCTATTGATTTAAACTTTTTTGGTATTGAGGTCCTTACTCCTGCATAAATCACTTCACCATCGCTCATCCCACAGCAGAAGGAACCAAACCACGTGATGGGTTCAGACCTCACCCTCATCCCTCCTGTGACCTGCCGGGAATGCAAAGTCCTCTTGGCTGCAAACCTTGTGCAAACGTCACTCCCAGCTCTTTAATTTAAAACAATTTCCTTTTCAGAAAGCCCTAATGAGACGGTGTTTACAGAGCCTTGCCTGTGCGTGTCGGCGGTGCCGGGGAGCCCGGCGGCCAGTGGTGTGGCCTTGCCCGGCGCGCAGCCCCGCGGTGCCAGGGCGTGCAGCCAGCTCTGGGCTCCATCAAGCCAAAAAGACTTTCTCCAGGCTGCATCAATTAATGATCCCCTGAATTTCTCTCTTGATTCCCTTTCAGGCAACATGGCTATGTTGGGTTTGGGTTTTTTTTCCTTCGTGTCTGTGCTGTCATTGAACGTGGCTCCTTATTCCATTTATTAGTGTTGGTGTTCTTCTGCACCTCAGATTTTCCCAATAGCTCTTTTTTTGTTAATAGGATGAAACCTGAAGGTTTTATTATCAATCCAAGAGTAATCTGTTGAGGTAACACTGCCTTCACAGACATTTCTGCTTGGTCTGTCAGTCTCTTTCATTTCCTTATCAGAAAATAAATGTCAGAGTTATAAAGAAAGGTTCAAAATGAGACAGCTGTGATTCTGGTCTCTTTGGAGTAGACTGTAATTGAGCTTCTATAAATAAAATATCAAAAGCTATTAATTCTGGGGAATCAGAGGTTCATGTTCATCTTTAAACAGATAAGCAGTGATATTGCACTCTTTCAAAATCATATTTAGGACTCAAGAGAGAGGAAAACTTCTCTCCAGTTTCTCCCTTTCCCCCAGGCACAGGAGCTCTCCTTGCATATTTTCCCTTTGTCCAGCTTCCTTGCACTAGCAATGACATGTGGTCCAGCCACCAGCACAAAAAGCTCAGGAATAGCAGAGCTGAGTGTTGCTTTGAACTCTGGCACCAACTTGCTGTGTGAACCTGACCATGTTGCTTAAATTGTCTGTAACTCACTTTCCTTGCTTATCCTCTTGGGGGAAGAAAAAAAAAAAAAAAAAAATAAAAAAAATGTGCATTTTATGCAGCTGGTATGAGCTATTAGCATTATTAACTTGTATTTTCATATGTATTTGCATATTGAACACAGGTTCAATATTACTTTATAATTTTGTTTAGGAAGTTTTATATCAGGAACATTAATTAATAAGATGACTATGAGTGGTCCCTCACCATCCTAAAGAGGAAAAGGCATGAAAAATCGTGGCATCTGTTCAGACAGTGTCACTTGGTTCCAGTCTGTTCTCCAAATTATTTCTTGAAGAGCCTACAACTTGTAAATTACCAACCAGTTTTACAGACATCCTGTTTATAATAGGTTTGTAAGAGACTCCATCCTGTTAATATGACTTTTGAGGTCTCATCTGAGTGCAAATTTCCTGGCTAAAATGGTGATAAAGCATAATCATGATTTTTCTTTGCCACAAAAGAAAAAAAAAAAAAAAAATGGTAAGATGCCAGCTATATTAGTAGTTGATTCATATAAAAGGCACTTTCTAAAGCAAGTAAGACAAAGCTGAATGTTCAGGCTTTTCACTGAAATTAGGATATTTCCCTAAAGGATAAATTTGGCATGCAAATTTTTGAGTTATACTCAAAATTTTCTGCATATAGCAAGTGTGTTATAGTCATATATGAAAGATCTAGCATTACTTGGTGGTTTATAAGGTTACTATAAATTCACTGAGGTGTATTGTTTATAAATGCTTGACTATATAGAATCATAGAATGGTTTGGGTGGGAAGGGACCTTTCAAGGTCATCCAGTCTAACCAAAATCACATTATCAAGGCTGCTGTCAAAAGACCTCAGGAGTGGGAAAGGGGTGGATATAAGAAAGAAAGGGAAGGGAAAGAAGAAGGTAGTTTTCTCAAAGTTTCACAGTTCCTGCATTTAGGGTCACTATCACAAGAGGACCAGGTTTATATGAACTGGCTTTCTTATGGGTAGTTGGCTTTGTCAGTGGTGGTATCTCAGAGGTACTGGCCATGAATCACTGCCATTTTAGATGTCAGATAGATTTCTGTGCCTTTGCCCAGCATCAGGAAGAGGTGTTGGAGCGAGAGCCTCCAACTACCCAAACCTAATGGACGGTGTGTCCTGGGCAGCACAGCCTCTGTCTGCTGGGACAGGCGGGATGCAGAGCAGCCTGACCTCCTTTACAAGTGCTGCTAATG
This sequence comes from Corythornis vintsioides, assembly GCA_025447755.1. Taxonomy (NCBI): domain Eukaryota; kingdom Metazoa; phylum Chordata; class Aves; order Coraciiformes; family Alcedinidae; genus Corythornis; species Corythornis vintsioides. The sequence goes on along the minus strand of JAOEGS010016829.1, from coordinate 34,769 downwards.
AGGGTTTGAAAATGAGGTCAGGGATTTGGTTTTGTCCAGAAAAACATGCAGCTGATAATGATGTGTAACTTCTCCTTTTTCCACACTTATCATTAATTCAGGCTAATTCTGAAGTGTAGGCTCATGATCTGGATGGTAAAAATTGTTATAATTGGATATTTAACTCCCTTTACAGAAACTCGGAGGAGGTGAATGCTCTTGGACAAAAGCAGCAGAAACTCTTAAAAATGTCTGTTGACATTCTCGAAGGCTGATGTCATCGTGCAGCTTTTTCTTACTAAAAGGGTGACATGTGTGGGTGCCTACAGTATTAATTAACTCTAGTTTCTGGGTGGCTCTGGATGGTTCATGATTAAAACTTCTATCACACGATAGTGGTCAGAACGGATTAGCTCAAATTGCTGCTGTTACATCTCCAAATAAGTGCAGATCATAATACCAAATAAACAGCAATAATGGCCAAGCCAACCTTTAAGTATAATGTGCAAATGAGCTCTATACAAATAGACAAATCCTGGGTCATTAGTAAGAGGGTGTGGATGTCCCTCTGCACAGGCAGTTGCTGTTTCAGAGGGTTTCTTACTCCTTGATTATATTGGTACTTGTCCTAAAAACAATCCCTCCTGTCCAGACCTGTTTGTGTCCCTAGATCCCCCCAGCACATATCCCATGACAAGCCCAAGGCTGATGGATTAATTTAAACTGTAAATGAAATTTGTAGGAGATGCCCAGGAAATGCTGCAGCATCCCCCAGAGGGGCAGTGAGTCAGCCCAGTGAACAGCCTAGGAACCATCTGCATACGAGAATAGCTGCAGGGAATACCCTGTCTGCTTTTGATGGGCTCCCCGAGGGTGCTGTCTGTCCATCACCATGTCAAGCTTTCTCCAGGACCTCGGTGTGTGCTTTGAGGCATATGTGCTGTGCAGAGTCACTGCCAGTTATTTCACATAGCTTCACTATTTCCAACTGTTTCAAGAGCAATTAATGGTGGGAGGGTTTGTGTTGCTAAACACCAGGTTTTCCAATGTTTCCCTCATGTTGTTCAGAGAATCAGAGAATTACAGCATGGTTTTGATTGGATGGGACCTCGAAAGCTCGTCCAGTCCAACCCCCCTGCAGTGATCAGGAACATCTTCAACTAGAAGAGGTTGCTCAGAGCCCCATCCAACCTGACCTGGAATGTCTCTGTGCATCTTCTACCACCCAATGGAACAGTGAGTAGTGATATACTGTTATATGTATAAATTGTAGATAGTGTTATATGTATATATTTGCATAGCACATTTTATGTTACATACAGAGTTAACTCTGCTCTTTGGGGTTTCACCACATGGGCATTGGTGGTTTAGATCTCCCCAGATGCATTAGCCTTGATGATTTACTAAGGGCATAAAGTGATAGAAGAAGGGATAATGGCTTTAACCTGAAAGCTCCTTACCCAGAGCATCAGTAATCTGTATGTTGTAAAATTCAGAATGTGGGAAAGGAAACCAGTTATAACTTTAAATCCCTGTATTTTCCATATTCTCTGTCAAAGTCCAATGAGCCAGGCCAACTGGAACAAAAGTTATTAGAGAAAACATTCTCACAGTATGGATATAAAAGCCTAATTAATTAACAAAAGTGGCTAATTAGAGAATCAAACTGGGATTTGGTAACAACATCCAGAGGACTAATAAAATTAATCACATGTGCACAATTAAGATGCTGTGAAGATTTGGGCCAATAGATTATAACTTTCGAGTCTTCTTTGAACATCAGGAAAAGGTGATTAAGGGCAATTGTTTAGATCAACTGTTGGGCATCAATTAATAATGCAGAAGGCACCATAAAGTAAGATCCACAAATATTTCTGCAGTGCTGCTGGTGGCAGTGACTGAAACAAGGTAAGATTGTATGGCTCAAGGGAGCCCATTTACTTTTCAGCTTCTTGAACATTTCCTTGAAATTATCTCAAATGTGATGGATCCATGAAAATGAGATTGAACATAAATGCCATTATAATTAATAATGAAAGCAGCTGCAAGGACCATACATGTTCATTTACCCAGCCTCCAGCATGGCTCATGCTGAGACCCATCAGTGCTGCCACATCCACGTACACTGGGCATGCTGGTTTTGAACTGATCACACAAGACTGAAGCACATATAGGTATAAATTGCTATAAATCTGGCACAGAGAAAATTAGTATTTCATTCTGGCTGCCTAGGTTTTCTGGAATAGATGACCTGGTCCTGGCCATTGCTAAATGAATTCACTCTCCAGGATGTCGGAGGGAAAAAAGATTGTCCTTAATAATGTGTCTGCAGCCAGCTTTCCCTGTCCACTCCCCCTTTCTCTTCCTTGATGTGCCCCTTAATGCTTGTGGTGGGTAGAGGGATGTAACAGGCTGTGACATTCCTTCTGTTTGTAGAAAGGGCCCTTGTTTCTTCCTTGGAAGTTTCACTATGGATTGTTCTGTACGATTCAGCCCCTGGAAGCCTCCACACCAGGATGAAATATTCAGCTGGGTGATGCAAGGGAAAGCCCAAGGAGGTCCAGGTCCAGCCATCAGGGTGAGGGTAGCAGCAGATGGATTAGAAACCACTCTTACAGCTAGCATTCAAAGAATAGAAACCTGGAGTTTCAACCAGCAAATTGCTTTCACTTTGAAGAAGAAGAATTTTTGTTAAATGTCCATTTCTATTCTTTATAATGAGCATCATATTTTTTATAAGCACTGTGAAAATTAATTAGGAAACTTCAGCCTTTGGAGTCTTTCTAGCCCTGATGGCATTTGCAGGCACTATCATCTTACCTTTCTTAAACTTCATGTCTTTCTTCTACTCATGATGGAGTGGTTATGCTGTGATATACCATCCAAAACAATGCCAATCATACCACAGAAAGATGCCTTCTTTGTAAGAGTGAACCATGTGGTACACATATCTCATGGCTGCCTGATACACTCTAAATATGACATCTCAGCTTGAGCTACTTTGCTCTTTGTTGTTTTGAAGAGTAGCTATTTCCAGGTGAAATTTGAGAATTAAAAGAAAAAAAAAATTGAAGTATTTTTTTAATGTCACCACAATTGTAACGCTAGTGTTTACAATGCCAACTCACCCAACTGTTGGCAATTTTAGAAATGCTTCAGAAATGAGCTATGAGAAGAATGCCAGCATGAGAAATACTGCCTTCCAAAATTTAGAGACTCTTTTTTCTGCACTGTGCAACTGAACACTTGACTATGGGCTAGAAGTCCCTTGGGTGGATGTAGGTTTCCAACAGCAGAGGGCTCTTTTGGCTCAGCAGATGATGGAATAATCAGCTCCAGTAGCTGAAGCTGAGTGATAAAACAAATAAAAAGCAGGGCAGAAATGAGCTTCAGATTTTTAACAGCAAGGCTAAACTTTATTGGAACAACTTAACTGGTGTCAGATGTGCTAGAAACGTAAGAATGTCTTTAAATATTATGAATTTTGGTGTAGAAATAACATAATAAAATGCTCTTTTTTAGCCTGTATTGTGTAGTAGGTCAAAATAAATAACTATAAATATCCATCCTAAATTAACAGCTTCTCAGTCCTCTATGAAAAATGTGATGAGCTTAGGACAGGGGGGTTAACATCTAATTTTTACATTTTATATGTTGGTATTATAGAAATTTGGTTTTATGGAAATGTTGTCCACAGAATTTTCATGTTTGGTTGGGTTTTAGTTACATAAATTCACCAGCTTGATACATTTACGAAGCGTTTGGAAATACCATCTGAGGCTGGAATTTAATATTTGGAGAGAAATCAGGATAAAGTGGTTGAAATCAGCTAATTTAAGGGTCTTGGTCACTGGAAAATTATAGTTTCTTTTCCATAGGGGCATGAAGTGGACTTTATAGATCTGTAATTTAGTAACAACAAAGTCAATTAGTTATCCATCTTTAATTGCTGAAGCCACTTCATAGACTCAGGGTCTTGGAAGATAAGAGCAGAAGTGAGCAGATGTACATGTAGATGCAGAAAGTTTATGTTTTTGTGGTGTCTGAGTTCATCATGATCTCAACCAAATGGCTGACATTGATGTGACTTTTGTATTATTAGGCACATTTCATCTTCTCTCAGCAGGGCAGGATTTAGGAAAGTGCTCTGAGATAAGTTCCATCTAAACTGTAGAAAGTATCCCTGCTTAATGGGAGACTCCATACCACATCTAGATCAAAACTTGGCTTTAATATTTGATACTTAATAGCATGTCAAGACCTTTCTTACAATAAATAGAAAGTATCTGGTGCATAATCCTTTGGTATGAATCAGGAAAATATTTTTTTTCTCAGTTCTGAATTTGTTACTGATACTTATTGTAGAAGACATTGCCATATCTCTCTGTACTGTGTGGAAATTGTGATTAATCTCTGATTAATCCAAGTCTGCCAATTAGAGATTAATTTAGCTCAGCATCATGCGTAAATACATCCAAATGATTCAATGATCTATCCAGCCTGTACATGGGGTCTCTTTGTGAGACATAGGGAATATTTGAACATAAACTAAATACAGGCAGCTCTTGGAAATTCGTAAATAAATACCATATGTTAAACCTTTTCATATGCCCTTGTGTAAATTGTTATTTTGTTTGCACCATGTAACCAGATGTTGTTATATAAAATATCTCCCATGTTGAGATCTGATACTAGAGGCTGTAAAGCCCACATGCCTTTAGCAATAGAAGCAGTGTTGCCTTTTTTCCTTCAGTGTACCACAGTTTATAATACTTTATCTCTTACTCAGAATGGATTCAGCCTTGATTTACACACTTCTGAAAGCAGCAGCAGTCTGTATTTATGCAATGCCCAGTGCCAGCATTTCCATTAGCCTCAAAGGCTGCTCATTCTCCTCTTCCTTTCAGGTAGTGTTGCCTGGTAGCTCCCAGCCACTGGTCTGAAGCTCGTGCAGAAAACTGTACCTTTCAAGGGCAAGAGCAAGTGATCAGCTGTCCTTCTCTCCTGGGCTACCCTGCTCAGGCAACAGGGTGCAACTATACATCTCAAAAAATTAAGATGGGATACAAACTTTGCCTTTGTTGCTGATTCTTCCCATGTACTTTCTTATGCTCACTTTCTCTACTTTCACACAAAGAACTAATATCAGGGGGAAAAAAAAGGATGTTTTGTATGCTGGGGTATTTCATTGCAGGTGACTTGACAGCACACTGCTGTATTGCAGATCTGTCATCACAGACAGAGCTACTGAGCCAGGTGACAATCAAAGATCTACCCTGGTCTTTCAGCTTCCTGGCATAAAGAGGTGGCTTTAGGCAATGGAGATGGAGAGTGCAACAGACCTGAAAGTTTTGCCCTCTTCTGTTTCTAAGGATGTCCTTTCATAAGCCAGAGAAGTCTGAAAGCAAAGGAAATTGTGAATATCTGTCTCTAAAAACTCCTGTGTGCATTTCAGTACCAGCAACTTTTCACAGCTAACTGCTCTTTTTGGAAACATGTACTTTTTCACACACAGTGGGACCTGAGGCAGGATTTGCACATATGATCTCCTACAAATTGTTAATATTTCAGAACTTGAAGCCCTGGGAAGGGGACCTTGCAGATTTAAGGAGGCAGCTCACGAACTTTATTGAATACTCAGAGGCATGAGAACCCACCTAGGAAGGACCCATTCTCCCTCTGAGAGCAAAAGGCAGATGAAGCTGATGAAGGCAGATGAAGGAAAGACTTTCTTCCCATAATGAATACAGTATCTCACAACAATCTTCTGCTTTGATGTGATCAGCTACACTTATCATGGCTTGATGCAAAACCTTGATGCTGTTGTTTGCATACGGAGATGTTTTCAGCACTTAGAAGAAGTGAAACAAGCTGTTCTGCCACTTTCTTTTGGAGTTCATTGAAATGGCCCTTGTCGTGCAACGTAATGGACCACCAGCTGCTAGGAAATTCAATCAGAATACAGCATTACAGTGAAAAATTACCCTCCTAAGGAGCAAGTTCAGTTCTGTTCGACTGAGCAATGTGTTAAGAATATCTCTGAGCATATGGCTCCCCTATGATCCCCATTTAAAAACAATCCAAACTGATTGATGAGGGAAATTAAAGGGTATATCTAAGCGCTTCCTACAGCTGTTGAAACAGAAAATTATTTATTTAGTTTCCCCCTATAGGAATATAGGACTCAAGTTTCTATAAGGCCTCCAGCTATACCAACATGTTTTTCAATGTGATCAGCAATAGGGGCATAAGGCCTGGGTAATGCTTATCCCATAAAAGCTGCTTTTAACCACCTACTGGCTTCTTTCACTTCTATTGCCATCAGCTAGCAGAGTCTGTCTCTGGAAATGAAATAATGTTTTTCAAATTAGCAATGTGTTACTATTTTTATTACTACTACAGATATCCCTAAGTCCAAACCAAGAATTTCTGGTCTTAGATTTGGATGCAGAAGTGGATCAAAACAAAGTCGCCAGTTCAATAAAGAGAAGCAACTCTTCTTTTTGGATTTGGACAGGTTTGAGGCACTATGCTAGGGAATTCTCAGACCCAATTTTTGCTGCTGGTGTCTACATATTTATACAGGTATTTGGGTGCTTCCCAGAGACTTCCACCCCACAGGTTCTTCAGGGATCAATATATGCTGGCTCACAGCCACAAAGGTCACCACTGCTATAGCAGAGCTGGCAAAAGTCCTGTAATATGCTATGGACAGTTCTTACAGCAAAGGGAACAACAGGCAGGCAAAGAAATAATATCATATATCACCTCCAGAGGAATTTTCAGAGACCATCAGTAGGTATTTGTATCTCTTAGTGTCCTGTCTCATCATGTTCTCATCAGAAAAGCAGAAAGTGGAAGGGACATGCAGAGGTAGAGACACTTTGGCTCTGTGTTAGTTTATCTACAGGATGATGAAATAGCTTTGCAGTGATTTATAATTAAAGGAAATGTTTTTGTTCAGTTCCAGATATTGAATCTTGAAATAATGATGATAAAGTCTCCAAAATGTTTTGCTTTGTTTTGTTTTGTTTTTCTTGAGACCAGACTAATATTTAAGAAAATAACAAAGGACCTCTTGTTAAAATCAGTTGGTAACACAATCTATATAAAAGAATTGTTTTACTAAAAGCTCAAGGATAAGCTATTTATTTCATTCATGACCTGTGGTTCAAGTGGAATTGTGTAATACATTCCCTTTGGTCTTGGACTGATCTGGGAAGAAGACATTGCACGAACCCAGATCTAAGGATCTCCTGAGTCTGGAAGGTGAGATAACTGTCACTTCTGTGCTGGGCTCAATGTCAGTATTTTGATATGCACTCTGCTCAGTCAAGAGATACTGTTCTGTGCTTCTTAAGACCTATATTCATGATTAGTTCAGTAGTAATGCAAGTGTTTCTATAGCTGAAGCTCCCAATAATGCCAAAGATTTGAATAGTGGCCTTATCTTTGAGTCTTTACAATGTTTTAATAAGAAACAAAACTACTGGCAGCAATGGAACAGAAAATCTGATGTAACCTATTGTTGAGCAGTAACAATAACAGTATCTGCTCTATCTTTTAAAAAGTCACAGTGAGTCTCAGACCACATGGCTGAGGTATCTGGATATTATCAAATGTGAGGTATCAGAAGAGGAAGATTAATCAGAAGGAATGTAGCAACCACTGGTGAAAATAATAAGCTCTTAAGCCAGGATCTTCAAAAGTAGTTTGATGGGAATTGGGAATAAACTGTTCCTTAGCAAAATGTAAGTCCTACAAATAAAAGGAAAAGAAGCAGAATTTTTTTAAAGGACTACATAGTAAAAACCTAGAAGAGATGCTTTATGAGAAACTTCATGTTTGTTCTGCTTAACAAAGTGAAGACTGAAAGTCTCTTGTTTGCACTGAAAATGTCTTTGCAAGTTCCAGAGATAAGCAAGTTATCTCTGATCTACTCTATGTTTAGAGAGGGGATAAAGAACCTCATTGGTCCCTCTAACTGGCAAGCCTGTGAAAAAGCAGACAAAGCTCTTTTTCTAAGTCTGGTGACTATTAAGGGTGGTGAGAACTGCACAGCTACATACAAAATCTCCACAGATTGGAAATAGCAGAAGTATTTCATAACATTTCCACTAAGGTTTTTCATCTTTTTCCTTTTCTGTTGCCACCCAACCTGTGATTACTTCATTCAGTGCCTCTCTGCCATGTATCTCATCTCCTTCCTCACCTTTCTCTCTAACTGGGTTTCTCTGTACAAAGGGGACCAAAAGGCAATTCTTCTGTATAATTCAGGACCTGGAGGATGCCTAGATTTGACAAATGAGCCTACAAAACATTTTATTCTTGCTCCTTCAGAGCAAAGCTCAAGTATATTGGCCTCCTTTGCAAGTAGTGCTGTCTCCTTTGTGCTCTTCTGGCTTTCATGGCCTGAGGAACAGGACAGTTTTATTCAGGATGCTGGAGAGCTTTATGGACCTGAACTGCTGTGTAAGAGCACAGTACATCCCACAAAGTGTTTTTTAAAGTCAGTAGAAGTCAGGTTTCTTAAACTGGAAAACACTGCATTTCTTCTCAATCTTAGCTCATCCTAACATTGTCCCTGCTGTTATATAATGATCAGGTTGGTGTCCTGATTTCCTGACTAATATCAGGGAAATGATAAATCTTAATACATATTTTAGCATGCAGTGTAAACAGCAATGTTTCTATCAATGTACCTTATTTTTGCTGGCTTGTGTTAATGATAAAACTGCTTACATGTTGTAATTGATTGTAAGTAGAGCTGACTTGAACCATTCATGCTGTCTGAGTGATTAAAAGTTTCCAGATGGAGCTTCAAAATACAAAGTCATATGATTACTTTCCCTTTAAGTGAGAAATTCTTTCTCCAGGGTCTATCTGCCAAAGAGAATGTAGTATATAATACACCTATCTCTTCATAGTTCAGTTTGGAGTCTCATAAAGCTGAAACACTTCTCAGGTTAGGAGAATAGTCCCAGCTTAAAACACTGACACTTTGTACTTATTACTCCACTGAGTTGATGCATTTTCCTGTCAGGGTCATGAACAAGCAGCAAAGGCTTTTATTCTGAAGTTGTTAAGTAATATGTTTAACTTTTTATGCCATATTTTTAATCTCAATTTGTCTGCTACTCTAAACCTCCTCTAGATTGCCATGGAGAATTCTGTGGGGTTTTTGATGCATATTAACTGCAGATGCATGTGCAACAATAAAATATGCCTTTAAAAAGATGCCAGATATATTTTCCCCCCCCCTAATTGTAAGTAATGGAACGAAATACTTGTTAAAATGTTAATCTAGAAAAACATTGGCCCTTCTACTCAAACTATTCTGACTTTCCAAAAGCTTGGATTTAGATTAAATTACCAAATGCTGAATCTAAGCATAGATTTAAACCATGACTTTTCCTCTGTGTTTTCTGCCATGTTTTGCCTCTGATGCACCTAGAGATCATTGACATTTTCCCTGTACATGGGACAGGAACAAATCCTCAAAATAGAACTTAAGTGCAACTTCTCTTGTCAAGCAGCAGTGATTTCCACCAAGGCAAAATTTTAGTTGATACTTTCTGAGTTGCAAAAAGAATTATCTGGGTAAAGGATGAAATCTTGTGAAAAAAACGTGGTATTATTAAACTCCTAGAGTTGTCTGCCCTGGATAAGCTCAGATATCAAGATGACCTTTCTAAATTTTGTCCAGTGTGGATTATATAAAGGGGAGAGTTAAAAACACCTGAACTTTTAGTCATTATATTTGACATAGTGCAAATCTTTGTGCATTTGAAAATCCATATAATGCTTCTGATGTTTAAAAAGTATCCTAATGATTTTTTTTTTTCATTTAAAATGCAAATCAAAGAGAAAAAAAAATGGACATATTAAACCTTCAGAACTCAACTCCAGTATTTTATCATGGATAAACCTATATATATCATCTCATGGAGAGAGATAAAGCAGATGTAGAAAGTTGAAGGGTTTGGGGAAGACAGTACCTGAAGATCATAAAAAGTAAAAAGGAAGTTCTATTTTTAAAAGAAAATCTTTCTTAAGCTTTAAAAAAGGTTTATGAGAATGAATAAGCTTCAATGAGCATTTAAATTTAGAATTCCTTCCTTAAAAATTATGAAATGTTCACTTTAAAATAGAAATAAGAAGTCTGGGACAGTCAATGAAGAGTAAAATATGAATGATTTTTTTTTTCTTTTTGCAAGCTGAAAGCTTTGACTTAGCCAAATTTCTTATCACATTAACCCATGAGACAGTTTACATGCAACCCAAGTAAACAGTGTGAGCCTGAGGAGGAGGATTCAAGAATGCAAGGAAAGGGATAGGATGCTCTTCATTAATCAGCAAAAGGCTCATCTAGGTGTCACCAGAGATTATCTTCTTTTCTTCTAGATACAAAAATCAAAGAGTTGTCCAAACTTCAGCTGTCACCACAGTTAATTCCTCAGTACTGCAGGTGGACTTGAAGCAAAGCTCCTGTGCCAGAGCTGCTCCTTCAAGGCTGATGGGTGATCTGTCTTCTGACATTTGGATGGAAGAATTTGGTTTTCCTTTTTTGTACAACATGGGAACAGTTTTATATGTACCATTTTGCACATGCACATCTCTGCTCAGCCCTGGGAAGCAGGCTAAATATTGTTTTCAGCCAGTAATCTGTACTAAAATAAACCCTTTTCTGCCTTTGAAATATGCTCATAAATTTAAATCAATTCTGAGCCTGGAGTCTCCACTTCTTGATAAGAACACATTTTTCATGTTGCAAGCATATTGTTGAGACTCTAGAGGCTGAATCCTTGCCTGCTGGCCAACATCTGGGGCATCATGTTCTAAGGCAAACATTCTAGGTCACTGTAAACCGCACTAATCTGCCTTCTTGAAATTTACATTTCTAGACCAAAGAGGGATCATGATGCATTTCCCCTGTCACATGTTACACCGTTTAACCAGGAGGTTAATTCATTGATTGACTTACCACCTCTCCTCAGCCTGCTTTGCTTACTGATCTTCCATATAAATGGGGTTAAGGAATATAATTTAGATTTACAGCAGAAACAAAATGTATGGCCATCTCATTAGGATGTGAGGCTCAGGGAATTCAGGGGATAGGAAGAAAAAAAAGCAATAAAATTAACATTAAAATCCACATGCTGAAACAGTGAAAATGAGAAGGAATGGTTTAGAGGAAGTTAAATTTCTGCTTCCAGCAACCAGGACTGGGCAGAGGGGATGGAGAAAACAGCAATGTCCCTCCCACCTTGTCATCTGTGTTCAGAAGCCACCCTGGCTGCAGATCACAGGCTTCCCCTTCTTGTGGTGTCAGAGATCATAGGGCTGATGACTCCCCTGTTCCCCTAGAAGTCCATAGTGGTTTAACCCCATAGGACACTGCCAAGGGGTCTGTCACTGGTGAGCTGTGCTGCAGTGGCATGGCTGCAATGGGTAGAAACCTGGTCCAGTCAAATTAAAGCACCAAGGAAGGAAAAAAAAAAAAAAAAGGCAAAAAATAGAAATGCTGGGTTTGTTATTAGCTCTGTTGCTCTATTTCCCTGCCCACCTCCCATCCTGCAGCAACACACAATTCTACCTCTGCAGATTCCAAGGGAACTGTGAAAACCCAGCACCTCTCCACATCAATCCCTCAGTGCTGATGTTACAGTTGTAGAGCAATTTCTACCCTGAAGGTAGATCCTGTCAGTCTGTCTATCAGCCCAGCCACATGGGAATAACTTCTGATTATTAAAAGTATCATGAGCTCATCAGCTTGGAGATCCAGCAGGCTCCAGGGACCATCTAGCATCAGCAAGCATGAAAGAAAAGAGCAACTTTTGTCAAAGTGGCACAGGTTTTGCAACGTGCAGGAAATAAATAATCCTGTTCCATCCACCACCAACCTTGTATTGCTGTGGTTGTCACTGTCAGCCAACTGTGTCATGCTTTTGCTCTGTGAACCTTGCTTCTTCCATACCATGGGACCAGGGCATTGAACTGAGACCTGACGATTTCACCACGTTGCCAAAATACAGGACATGAAGGTGTGAACATGTGAGACAATTAGCAGCCTACATCTTAATTAATGAATAAGGGTTAGGCCAAGTGTTTTTCCCTCTCTGCCTCCATTTTCTTCCCTCCCTCATCCTCTGGTTAAAATGCTTTAACTATGAAAGTCAGGGGATTTTTCCAGTTGGTAAATAAGGGGAAAATGAGTAAATCTCAGGTTCAAAAACAAGAAATAAATAGTTGGGTGAGGAGTTGCAGCTGCCTTTTCAGACAGCACAGTGTTTGAAGAGCAATCTCTGCTTTCTCTGGCAATTAAAATCATCTTCTCATGTACATGGTGGCAGAGATAGCAATTGAAAAATGCTTAGTGAGATGCCAACTTCAATCTGTTATCTGCAAAACATTCAGTCTTTAAAAAATAAATAAATAAAAATGAGAGTGCGTTGAATACTGATGAAAGCAAATCCTTGCCAACTTAAGACTTTTTGTCAGGTGAGAAAGTTTCACTGATTTTACTATCTTCAGTCAGGTCATAGTTCTTTAGCCTGGGAAACTCATCCTCTCCACTGGATTTTTTTTTTTCAGAATCATCAAATAAAGTTATTTTTACCTGTCTGTACCTTACAGTCTAATAAAAATGCTTTACTGGAATGATAAACTGGCAGAACTGTCTCAGGCAGTTCCAGTCTGTGCAGCCCAAAAGCACATAGTTGCCTTCACAGGCATTGAGCCAACCTCAAAAAAAAAAAGGGAGATAAAACTAAAAGTATTTTAATGGAAACATCCATTTTTAATAAAATTAACTTATTAATTTAAAAAAATTATCCAAGAGATTCTATTTTCAGCTAATCAGAATACCTCAGATATCTTCAAAAACTGCAGAATTTTGATAGAATTGTAAAAAGGCTGATGTGCACTGTCTTGGTAAATTACTTTTTAAAAAATCTGTAGGAAATTGTTACATAACTAAAAGTTTTCCCTTTAGTTTTAAAAAAGAATAAACCAGGGAGTTATTCTGGATTGACTATCACAGTCATTGTCCTTGAGAAATTTTTATTCAATATACAGTAGAATCATAGAATGGTGTGAGCTGGAAGGACCTTAAAAGGCATCTAGTTCCAACTGCCCTGCCTTGAACAAAGACATTTTTCCACTAGATCAGGTTGCTCAAAGCCCCATCCAGCCTGACATTGAACTCTTCAAGGGATGGGACATCCACAGCTTCTATGGGCAACCTGTTCCAGTATCTCACAGCTCTCACAGCAAATAATTTCTGCCTTGCATATAATTTAGATTTGGCTGCTTTTCATTCATTGTCTGGCTTGAGTCTCAAAAAAGCAAAATACAGAGATGAGGGAAATTGTTTGAGACTTGGACAGGAAAAATAAATGCAAGAGTGTTTTCTGATCTGCTCTAGTTAGAAATGAAACGGATTCTTTTTTTATTTTTCGTATTATTTTGTCTCGACAATTTTGACTTTTTGGGAAAATATCAAACCAGAAGAATTCATAAATGTTCCTGTGATACAACAGAGTAATTGAAGTTGAGTTGTCCTGATTACTGTTCTCTTGGAGGAGCTGGACTTTCCTGGCTGATTCCTTTTCTTCTTTACTATCACCACTAAGTGGTAAAGGATGTATCTGAAATGTGTATAGCAGATCCCAGAGCATGTGAATATAAATATTGGGAGAATAAATGGTTTAAATGGAAAAATATTATCCCCAAGAAAATGTCACTGGTACATTTGTGACAGACACCTAGAGTTCTTAGAAAATATAGATACATGTTGTGTGCAGATACCACTGAACTTAAACACTATTGGTGTGGATGCAGCAACACAGAGAATAAAATAACACACCCAGGAAAAGACTCCTGAGAAGGCATGTTAATGGAAGCCTTTCTTTCTTTCTTTTCTTTTGAAACTCTGTTGTATTTTAGAAGGGAAAACCATTGTAGCTACCTCACACAACACGTCCAATGAAGGCAGAGATTTCTTAGGTTAGAAAATGCATTTTGTTTACCCTTGTATTCTCAGGGTAAGGATTACACTAGATCTCAGTTTGTTGCTCTGTCTGCTATACAGACTGGTCTCTTGGGACTTACTGGGGAATATATTTTCTGAAATAAAAAGCTTTTTCTTTAAACAAACCTTGGCATGACTCTCATCCAGCTGACAAAACAAAACAGTGAACATTTTCAGTAGCATGTAGGAGGGGGCTTCTGTTTATGTGCAAGAAACTCGAGGCAATGAATCAAGTCGCTGGCATCCAGTTTTGCCAGGACCCTACAATCTCTTTTTCTTATTATAATAATATTTACTCTCAAAGCACCCCCAACTACAGCCTCAAAACGTCAGTGCAATAGATAGATTTCCTATGCAAGTTACAACAGCTACTCCCTTTATAACCAGTACCACGATGCTGAGGTTTCTGCTTCAGATTTCATTTCCAAATTTCAACCATGTCTTGGTGTCACCCACAGTACATTAATAAAAGATGTTTCATTGCTTGCAGTCGCCATGTGCCTTCCAGAGGGTGTTCCAGAAGCATAAGCACATATAGTTATGTTCTTTAAGTGAAGAAAACCAAACAAGATCAGCCCAGCAGAGAGATTGCAGTGGCACTCATCAATATATCTTTGAAACTTGATCATTGCTGATTCCTAGGGCCTAAAGGAGGAAATGGACTCTGTGTCTTTGTGAAAGTTTCTTGAGAAAAGGTCAATGCAGCAACCACAGCTCAGGGTTTGTGGAGCCAGGTGATGCTGCAAAGCCTTCCTCTTCTTGACCCCTCTGGTCCCCAAGAGAAGATGCCTGTGGAGGAAAAATTTCAGTGTGTTGCTCAGCATCCTTCTCTCCTTGTGCTGGGGACAAGGATGTGGGTCACCAAGGACATGGGACAGATTGGCATCCTACCTCTCAAGTTCCTACCAGGTCCTCATGCCATAACTGTGCTGTGTGGTACATGACAAGGGTAATGTGTACTTAATTTGGTGGCAGTAAGTAGTGTTGCTGTCAGTGACACATGCTGGATAGGGTTTTCGCTTGAAAAGAAGAAAAAATAATCCAATTTAATGATTACTAAAGATAAAAGAAGATTAATAACCTCAAATGATAATTAAAATGTATATGAACAAACTCCATGTTGAGTCCAGACAAGCTAGGCAAAGTCATAGTGTTGTAATCAATAAAATATATCATATTTTATAAATGGTGGATCCTGTATTATTCTTATCTATTGTTATCACCAAAGGAAAGAAGGAATAAAAAGAATAAAAGATTCTATTATATTTCTTTATATTTTAAAGAGTCCTGAGTCAAGTTCCTTCTCAGGTTAGAGCACTAATAAGAGGGTAATTTTCTAGTTGGCTATGTGTCAGGAATATAATCTTTATCCTACTTTTTAGAACAATTAACACTCATAAGCCTGTGATTAAGTTATGTGCTTATCCACAGTAGTTATTGCGGGAATTCCCAGAGACAATATCCTCAAAACTCCGATGTTCTATTTAACTAACTTAGAATAATATGGCCAAGAAATTATATACTCAAAAATCAGGCCATTTTGGCTGTAGTTCTTGTCCTGAACAGCAGAAAATATCAGTAATCTATTTGCAAACATTTACAATTTTGTGGTGATTTAAATAAACAACTTCTCAGTAATAAGGACTCAGTCTATAGCACTGTCAGGCATCAAACTGAATGAGATCAGACATTGAAAGTATTTTTTCATTGGAAAGAGATCTGAATTCAGGTTTTGAATTTGAATTTTCCTTTAAAAATATATCATATATAACTCAAATAATACCATGGAAATCAGGGGAATTGGTCCTATTTTCAACAGGAATACAAGCTCCTGTTTCTGTGCTTATTTTCAGATGTAAAGTGCCAGCAGTGTGAGTAGATCTACAGAAGAACATTTTGAAGAGGGTTGTGACAAGAAGTTCAACATGTATCAGGCCAAAGAGAGTGGAAATTTCAGCTGATGTGTTGAATTTTTTTTTCCAGTCTTTTCTTTTTATATATATATTTGTATTCTTCGTTTAATTTTTAAGTCAAACTTTGAAACATTTGATCAAATCTCTGAATTTTTCAATTTATTCTTCATATAAGTCAGGTCCTAGAAATGTATGTTGTATGTTATATATAAACATATATGGAAATGTATAAGGTGAGATGATATGCACCAGTAGAAACCCCAAAATAAGTATGATGTAATTGGTTATGGAAAATGGTGTTAGAAGGTGATGGGAAGTTACAACAGAAGGTTGAGATAAATAAATAAGCGTGGGAGGGAAGAAGAAGAGAAGGGCAAGAGCACGAGTTGTATTATTTTCTTAAGATATGGGAACATTGCCAAGCCTTGATTTCTAGATGACATAAATCTGTGGATGTACATTGATATCAGCCCAGCAATGTCAACATAGATAACTAAGTATTCCCTTCTCAGACTCCCAGCAAGTGACTCACCAGCAATGCCATCCTTCAGAAAATTACCTTAGGGGACTGGGAATGGGCCTGTGATAGCAGCAAGGGGTGATAAAAGTTAAGGTCTGAGGTTTAAGGAATTTAAGATCCCTGGCCAGAACTGAGAAAGGATATTGCAGACCTTCATTCTTATAATCTGAGGCATTGGAAAGATATTTTGAGTGTTTGAGGAATATCTAGCCTATCATTTCAGGATACCATGCTACAGGCATCTGTGGCAGAGTCTGAGCATCAGTAAAGTCGTTTGATTTGTGTATTTATTCTACTTTATCAATCATGTCCAACACAAGATGATGTCAAGTGGAATTTAGAGTCAGAGTGGTTTGCATTGGAAGGGACCTTTCAAGATCAACCAGTCCAATCCCCCTGCAGGAAGCAGGGACATCTGCAACTAGAGCAGGGTGCTCAGAGCCCTGGCCAACCTCACCTGGGATGGTGCCAGGGATGGGGCAGCCACCACCTCTCTGGGCAATCTATGTCAGGATCTTCCTGTACATTTCACTTCACCTGTACAAGTATCACAGAACTCAACTACTATTCTACAAAATTTGTACCTGTTTCCTTCTAAACTGTCAGGATCTGCCTGGTTCCGCTTCATTAAGAAGAATTAAAGTGAAAAAAGTTCTTAGAATAATGAGTCAAAATAATATTTTATAAAGACAGTTCCAGTCCTGCCATCCACAAAATGATAACATTATGTATCTGGGCAAGTGTTGGCTTTTTAATAGAAACTGTAATAAATACATTAAATGAAAACATGTGGTGCTAATTGGTTCAAGGCCTGTTCTGTTTTCTTGTGTTGGCAGTTCCTTCTCCTCCAGCTCAGCATAGACTTGGTATTTCCTAAGAGTCACAGACATTAGAACAAAAAATGCAATTTTATTTACATAGTGTTTGTCATGGTAAAAGCACATAAAGGCATTGGTTTAAGAGCAAGTATAAGCAGACTCTCTTGTGAAAATAGGTTAATGCAAATACTTGAATTTTGAAGAACCTATTGAGTAACCAATATGTCTGTAGCAATAATGAGGCCAGTCCATGGACTTCTGTTCACTTCCAGGGTTTCCACCATTTACCTTGACCCTGGAAGAGGGCTGGAGGTCATCCAGCCACGCAAGATCAGACCAAGCTCCCAAGGAAGCCAGCCCATGAAGAACAACACTGCACCCACCATGCCACTGATGAAAGCTTTTATTATGAGTCACCTCATAATGAATATTTTCTTTAGAGGTCCATCAGCTAAACTTATTTAATATGTAAGAGACTCAATTTTCATTTGAAAATAAGTTCATTTCTAGCCCACATGGCTGGGAAGGCAAACAAGAAAATGAAATCAGAAACACAGGCTTCATAAAAACCCCAAATGTTTTACTTTAATTGATCTCACATTTCGTGGGATTGGACTCACATTTTTCAATATATGGGATGAGCAGCAGTTCACATGCATTATATATTTTTTTTTCTTTTAATTAAACCTGAATCCTACGGCTTGAATGCTTCCTGCTTCTAAACACAGTTTTATAAACAAATGGTGACCATTTTTATTTTTAGCACAACAGTTTGTATAGCAATTAGTTATAGTAGCTAGTTAGTATAATGGCTTGAAACCAAAAAAGAAACCATCTTACAAACAGACTAAGAAATGTAGTTTAAATTTGGTAGACAAAATGCCAGGAACTTATGGAAAATGAACTTCCAGTGTGACTGAAACAAATACTGGTTTCAAATACTTTTAACCAGCAAGCTGAGAAATTCAGTGACATGGTTGGAGAACATTTGGATTCTCATTCTCACAGAACTTTCTGATTTTTTAAGAAAAGAAGTGGGGATTGTAATGCCTGAAAACATAACTATGTATTTAAGGCTGTGGTCAGAGGTTTAGTAAAGAAGAGGAACATCTTTACTAAACCTCTTTAATGATCTTGCTGTTAAAATGATGCTGTTAATAGCACACTTAAAAGGAGTAGATAATTCCAGAAGTTTTTCAGATAAGAGCTCCCACACAAGTGGAAAAAGTTCAGGACCTCAACAAAAAATACCCAAGGATAGCACCACAGAAGGGAAGATGTGGGATATTGCCAATTACTCTAGTTCCCTGTGAAAACAGTATTGCTGTTGGATAAAACTCCCAAATGTGTATATAAATTTCCATATATTTTAAATAAGTTCCTGAGCTTCTCTTTCTTCATTTATTTTTACCCTGGATGAGCAATTTGTGATTTTCCAGCCTTTTCTCTTTTATGCATCTGAAAATGCCTTGTTTATAAACCAGCAAGATCCCAAGGACATATAAAATTTTGATGAGACATGTTCTCCTGGGGCTGAGAAGATTAAACATTTCACCTGAAAGTGCCTCTTCTATTAAAAATAGGCCACTTCAGCCTATCAACTCACATGGCCTGGACAGCAACCCACGTTTTTTGTTTTGGATTTGCTGGCTGATAAGAACATGTTTCTGCTGTGACAAATGCTCCTCCAGCACTGACCAAGCACCTTCCAGCTCACCAGACAGCTACCAGCAGATGTGCTGGACACACATCTATTTGCTCAGGACCTGCTGAGCTGTCTTCCCTCAGTGTGTGGTGGGACCAACCACTGAGGAAACACCTCCCACAGCTGGGACTTTCTGCTCCTGCAAAATGCTAGGTCCCCCAAAGATGAAGGGAATGGGCTTCATTCCATTCCAGCATTGCACATCAGTAAAGATAGAAAGTCTTTCTTCACCAGAATACACAGAAGAGGTCCAGGTCAGAGCTTTGGAGAGCTTCCCAGGAGCTTCTGCTGATTCTGTCCATGGATGACTTTGGCACTACCTCACCTTTTCCTGCTGTCCCCTGGGCATCCACCAAACATACCCCATGGTGCACATCTGGGGTTTATGTCCAGAAGGGATGTCTATGCTGCTGGGAAGCAATGCAGCAGCAGCATCTCTTACCCAACATGGGGCTTGTGCACATGTAACATCCAGACTGAGTACTGTATATCCTGCTCCTAGTCCTTGGAAATACCCCAACCCCTCTGGTTCCACCAGCTGGGTTTTATCAATGTGTGATCTGAAGGGACAGAAGAAGGGTTTATGACTTCTTTACTGGATTGCCAGGAAAATTATTTCAAAGCAGTAATTACAGGGCTAAGAAGACACATCTCCACAAAGCACATCCCAGACTGCATAAATGTTTTGGGGGTCAGAAACAGACTCTACATATCCCAACACTTTGCTTACTGCTTGTGACTGGAGGGGTGGTATACAGAGGAATCTTCTTTTCCCCTTATTTTACTGTGACTGTATCACTTCTTTTCTTTTTTCTTTTCTTTTTTTTTTTTTTTTTTTTTATGGCAGTCTGCAATGTTACTTTATGTAGCTTTTATTTTCAGAGTGAAACTTCAAGTGGTTGCAGTTGAAATACTGTCCTGTGAACCTGATTGAATTTTTGTTTAATCCTTAGCCAGTAAGAAATCTTTTGAAGTAACAGAGCTATGCTGCTCTGCAGGTTGGTCTGGACACACAATAATCACAGGCAGATATCAGGCAAATGTACTAGAGCAGAAATCACAGATTTGCTTCTAGGTTCCTGACAGGATTTAGTTTTGCTTGCTTTGCATTTCATCCAAAGAGAGGAGTAACAATGTGAGGACCTCGCTCTATGAAGTCCCCACTGATACTGGCCTCAGATCAAGCAATAAAGTTCTTACTGCAGGGGCTGCCAGCCAGCTGAGTTGGTGCCCTGTCTTCACAGAGCCTGCTCCAAAGCATTTCAAAAATAAACTGGGGCATGGGAGGTTCCATCTGAACAGGAGGAAAAGCTTTGAGGGTGCAAGAGCCTGTCCCAGGCTGCCCAGAGAGGTCGTGGAGACTCCTTCTCCATCGCTGGAAGTCCAGGCTGGAGGGGTCTCTGACCAACCTGGTCAAGTGGGAGGTGTCCCTGCCCATGGCAGGGGGGTTGGAACTAGATGATCTTAAGGTCCCTTCCAATCCAAACCATTCTGTGATTCTAGATCCAGGTCCCCATCCAGGCATCCAGCTGGGTTTCTGGCACTGTCAGGAGTGTTCACATTCACCTTCAGGCTCAGTTATCTTGGGCTTGGGTTTAAAAGACAATTAACATTTTATTTAGGACATATTCATTACAGTGAGGATTTCTTCAGGTGGCATCTTGAAGAAAGGTATGGTGCAAATATCTGCACCAGCCTAGCCTGCAAGCCTGAGCTCATGATATTTGCTATACCTGTCCATCAAAACTGGGCTTGTGTGAAAGTGCTTCAAGGATAACCAGGAACCAGCTCAGCTCATTTGGGGAACTCATATGAGCTGCAGAGCAGAAAATCTGCTGTGTGTGTCTAGAAATCAGATGCTCCGGGGGAAAGCAGCACAAACATGTTAGGCAGAGTAGTCCTGAATGGGGCTAAATAAAAACGTGACATTTCTTCATGGCAAGACTGGCAAAAAAAAAATGTTATAAATCATCTAGTAAATGAAGAGGGGTTTTTTATGTTTAAGACCATGGTAGATACCATAACATCATGTCAATTGGAAAGCCTCTTCAAAGACTGCATAATGCAGTGCTGAAAGATGCTACATCTGTGTTAATACTGCAAAACTATGTTAATACTGCAAAGATGTCACAGAGTAAACCTGAGGTGCTGCCCTGGTAACTGGTGTGGTTAATCACAGCATTAACTATGCTGTCTAAAAGCCTGGAACTTGGTATTTGCTGTGAAAATAGAAACTGCTTTAGAGTTTTGGGTAATTTATAGATTTCTGGTTCTTCTGAATTATTAATAGAGAAAATTCCCCTCCTTTTGCCACTAGACCCAGTGGGATAGAAGAGATCTATTTTTGAAAAGCAGTAAGGATCTACCTTAACTCTTCATCAGCAAAAAGAGGAAAGACAATAATGCAAAAACACACTCTCTGAGCAATGTGCACATTTCAAAATGTAGAAAATTTTATTAAAACAAGACAAATCGATCTTTTCTTCATTCTTGGATTTAGAGACAACAACTTTCTGTCTTCCTTCACAAAGCTTTGTGAAAAGATCCATGTATTTACAAATCTCAGGATATTGTTGAAGCTACTTGTTTTAATCAGTTACATTCCTCATATTCCCCTTTGTCTTGTCCTTTTAAAGCAACCAGTCCAGCAATTACCAGGCTGGTTCCTTGCAGCAAAGGAATTTCTCCATATGCCTTTACACAAGCCCTGTCCTTTGCTCTTCCCACCTGGAGCTCAATAGTCTGGGTTTCCTAAATAGCCCTCTATTTATCTTCCATGGCCAGGTTACTTCATGAGACAAGCAACTTTTGGTGACCTTTTCCTCTCTAGGGAATATTAATTTAGTTATAATGCCAAACTAGTGTGGCTGTTTTGCCTCCTGATGTTTGCCAGGCTTGAGGGTAGGTGAGGTCTGTCTTGTTAGGCTTCCCTGAGGTCTGATGGGGGTCTGGGGAAGACAGTGTGAGGTGGGTTGACCCTGGTTGAGTGCCAGTTGCCCATCAACGCCACTTATCACTCCCCTCTCCAGATGGACAGGTGAGAGAAAAGATAACAAAAGCCTCATGGATTGAGATGAGGACAGGGAGAGATGATTCAGCAATTACTGTCATACTTGATTTGGGAAAATTAGTTTATTACCAATCAAATATAAGCAAGATAATAAACAATAAAACCAAATCTTATAACACCTTCTTGCCCCTCCCTTATTTCTAGGCACAACTTCACTTCCAAATTCCCCACCTCCTCCCTGATAGTGGCAGAGGGGAATAGGAGTTGTGGTCAGTTCATCACATTTTCTCTGCTGCTTTTTCCTCTTTAGGGTGAGGATTCCTTACACTCTTCCCCTGCTCCAGCCTGGGATGACTCCCACAGGAGACAGTCCTCCATGAAATTCCCCAATATGAGTCCTTCTCACAGCCTACAGTTCTTCATGAACTGTTCCAGTGTGGGTCACTTCCACAGGGTGTAGCCCTTCAGGAACAGACTGGTCCAGTGTGGGTTCGCTGTGGGGTCACAAATCCTACCAGCAAACCTGCTCCAGTGTGGACTCCTCTCTCCACAGGAACACAGGAATTTTTTTCCCCTTCTTAAATGTGTAATCTCAGAGGCATTACCACTGTCATTGTTGGGCTCAGTCTTGGCCATTGGCGGATCTGTCTTGAAGCCAACTGGCCTTGGCTCCATCAGACACAAGCTTCTAGCAGCTTCTCACAGAAGCCACTCCTGTAGCCCTGTCCACTTCCACACACAGTCATTAAAACCTTCTCAGTCTAAAAGAAAAGCATTATCTGCAAGATCATCTTCCTTTCCTTTAGATTTGAAGACTATAGCTATGAGCTGAGCACTTTCTTGTCTGGGGCAAATCCTTGCTGCAGCATTCTTGAAAGTAAAGAAACAAAAATGAAGGATATGCAACTCTTTTGAAAAGTGATCCTAAGAACAGCAACAGACCTTTAAACACCCATAGCTGAGGGCACTTCCAGTTTTAAAGGTTTGCAGTCTAAAAGGTAACTAACAAGACACAGTAAAGAGTGAACACTTCTTGCTGGTTGGTTCCCTTTACAGTTTGAGGGCTAAACTACTCAGGCAGAGTTTCTCTAAAATAAATCAACTTACCGCCACCCCAGCTAAGGCTGCACTTGGAGCCTTTCAGCTCTCTGCCCTGACTTCTCCAGTTCTGCAGCACTTCAGTTCTTGAACTTTAGTGTTAAAATTCCCAATTTCCTGGCTCTGCCAGCAGTTAAGTTCAGCAAATCTTGCCTCCTGCAGAGCTGGACACGTACAGCTTCAGCCTCCTGAGGTTTTATCATACTTGTGCTAATACACTTATGCTAGTCCAAGTGCTTTGAACCTTCTGACTTCAGGAGCTCAGGATTTTGATTACTTGCTTATTTTTTCTGTTTCAAATACCTGCTGTAGCTCGTGATGTGCTGCTTTCAGCTTTCCCATCCTTTAATTATACAGCAACACATATGTTTCAGGGTGTTCATTAAGTAATATACACTGCTGTAGTACGTATAGAACATAGGAAAGCTGTTGACAGTCAGCTTAATGTAAATGTATAAATTCAGTACTTATCCAAAACAGTATTATGAAAGCTCAGACACAGTTAGGATGGGACTGCTCTGCAGCACCACCTGCTGAAACGAAATAAATTTGTCATCCAGTTTCAGAAAGGTAGATATTCACTCCTGAATCAGCCCAGGTATCATGCACGCTGAGCTTTGGGTTGGGAAAAATTGTTCCAGGTTTCACCCGAGGCCATAAGACACAGCAATGACACGGACAGATGCTCAAGAGCTTGTTTGGAAGGTGTTATTTAAATATCAGGTGAGGTTTTTTTTCAGTCTGAGAAACTTTTTTCATGTTTTGCTAGTACTACTGAAACAAAAGATGCTTCAGCACAACTCTGGTAATATCACTATGAGGCAACACAGAACTTGGCATGTATTGTTTAATGATGCAATAAATACTGACCTTGCTTTGTCTGCAAGTGTCACAGAAGGGTTTTGTTGGTTTTTTTTCAGTGGGGATGAGGTATTCCTCTGTCCTTTTCCTGATATATCATGCTATAGGATAACTAATGAATACACTGTAATAATAGACATAAGTTGGTCTTATGTTTGCCCATTGCAATAAGGAAACGAGAAGGTACATTTGGCAACTTCAAAATCCATATTAGTTGCATTGAGGTTTGAAAAGGGATTTGTATTTGGCACATGAGTTATTATGCTTCATAGGAGTGAAAAGTGTGCTGCAGCATCAAAGAAAGCCAAGAGGATACTTGGTTACACCAAGGGCACGACCAGAAGAGATAAGGAGTCATTATCCCACTTTGCTCAGCACTTGTCAGGCCACCCCTGGAATACTGTGTAAGTTTGCCATACAAAAAAAGCTGTGGAGAGGCTGGGGAGGGTTCAGGAGGGGTGACAAAGATGCTCAAAGGATGAGAAAGCTGCCACCAGAGTTAAAACTGAGAGAAATGGGGTTGTTCAGCCTTGAGAAAAGAAGGCTCAGGGGAGGGCTTATCACCATGTCCCAGTATTTATAGGGGAACTCCCTGCATATAAGGAGTCATATGGAAAACACAAGGGATAACAGGTACTAGTTACTCCTGGGCAGATGCTGAATGGACACAGGAATTTTTTTCACATCATGAACAACCAACCATTGAAAAAAACTCCCCAGGGAAGTGGTGAATTCCTGAACATGAACAAATTTAAGACTCAGCTGGACAAAATGCTGGGCCAGCTTGTCTAGAGTGGGTTTTTACCAAGGGTTGGGCCAGATGATCCTTGAGATCCCTTCTAGCCTGGTATTGTACAATGCTAGGATTTTATGAGTTATACTGAGTTATGCTGAGGTATGTATGCATTTATGTTATGCAGCATGGGAACTGCTTAGACTCCACCACTCACTGCAACTCTGGAGAAACCTCTGATTAAAGCTTCTTCTGAGCAGACCTCTCGTAGGCTGCAAGACAGGGCAGCAGGGTTTGCCCACATGACTGCAGTCACCATCAGACACATCCCTCCTTTTCCCCTGGGTTTCTTTTTTACCTCCTGGATAGCTGTGGCTGTGCTGCTGGGTCTGGCCATTGCATACCAGCCTTTCCAGATGCAGCTGAATTCCCAGATATGCCCTGCCCTCTTGTGGTATCCTGCTGGCCTCATCATGCCTCATTTCTTGCTGGTCTTCTAGAAAATAAATGCCTGGTAACCCCTCAAAGCTGCCGCTGGAGGGGATGGGGTGGCAATGTGCAAATGCTGCAGTCAGATTCTTAATCCAGAGAATTAGCTCCCATTTTTTTGTTTTAGAGCTTTTCCCTCAATAGTTGTTCCATTCTCTTTAATACAGTTTGCTCTTTCCAAGCCTAAATGAAATATTTCTTTACAAGCCAGGTAGAGGAATGTGAGGAACCCTCATTTCTGCAGACCCCATCCCTCTTCCTCCTGATGCTGAGATTAGACCTCCCAATACAACAAGCAACAAAAGCCAAGTCTGTGGTGGGCTCACATGACACCTTTCCAGTAAAGCAAATATATTTATTTAAGGTTATATAATACTTTACTAAACCTTTTCAGATGATATAATAATAATAATTATAATCTAATTTTAAGATCCGCCTTTTATTTTCATCTGACAGCCTCTTTCTGCTTATTTCTCTGTCAGATTTCTTATATTTTATGACTACCTTGCTTGGGTTTACTTTCTTCTGTACAATTTTGCCTGATTGATTTTTCTCACTGCTCCAGGGTTTGTCTCAACTGCAGTATTTTGTTCTTATTTTCCCTTCTCTTTCATCTCTTTCTGTAGCTGTTGTATCACAGCCTTTGCCTCCTTGACCTGCTGCAGGGTCACACTGCCCCAAATGCCCCTCTTCTATCGACAGACAGCAGATCTCATTACTTTCTATCTCTGGTTGCAACATACTAGAAGAGGAGTTAACATGTTTAGACCCCAATAACCACCCTTGAGTAATTGAGGCCACCTGAGTAGGTCTGCACAGAGGACAACCCTTGGCCCTGAATGGAGAACTAGGGAACAGGGGACATTGCAGTGGGGGAGATCTTGCTGCTGGATTGGGGATTTATAGAAACATAGACTGGTTTGGGTTGGAAAGGGCCTTTCAAGGTCATCCAGTCCAACCCCTCTGCTGGAAGCAGGGACGTCTGCAACTAGAGCAGGTTGCTCAGAGCCCTGGCCAACCTCACCTGGGATGGTGCCAGGGATGGGGCACCAACCAACCCTCTGGGCAACCTGGGCCAGGAGCTCACCACCCTCAGAGTAAAAAAAATAATTTCTTACATCTGGTCTAAATTTCCCTCTTTTAGTTTAAAACCATCACCCCTTGTCCTATCAAGAGAGTCCCCATTAAAAAAAGATTATCCCTATCTCTCTTACAGGTCCTCTTGAAAGGCCATAATGGGATCTCCTTTTAGCCTTCTTCAGGCTTAACAACCCCAACATTCTCAGCCTTTCCTCACAGGAGAGGTGTTGACCATTTTTGTGGCCCTTTAAACTTCAGACAAAGGCATGACTGTTCTAAAGGTAGGGAGCCAGGCACCAGCTGCACTTACATTGCCCTTTAGAGCTTGTTTCTCCAGGGACCAGAGGTGATGAACCCATCACATCATTGGACTTCTCATCCCTGTGAGCATCAGAGGAGTCAAAACACAGTTACCATGTTTTGTTATAATACACATAAATCTTATGCCCTATTCCTGCAGCTGTCATTGGAGAAAAGTACATTTGGTGTGTGATCCCAGGAGAAGGCAGAGGGACCCCAGATGCAGAGGCCCCAACACACCTACACACCTGCTCAAAGTGCCATTTTTTTTTCACTAAGCAAACAGATGCACAGAAATTACAAGGGTAAGGGACAGAAATTGTATCTTTCCTCTGAATTGTGTCTCTTCTGAACCTTATTTTCTGCTAATTGTGGCTTAATACATACACAGCAGGACTCTAATTTTCAATAGTAGCTTACAGTCTGGCAGTCCATTAAGCCCCTGTCATGCTGGCAATCATTTTAAAGGCTTTTCAATTGCTTGAGGCAGCACAGAGAGCTGGCAGAGTTCTCACAGCAGTTATGACTTAAAAGCATGGGTCCCCAGCAGGATGCTGACAAGGTGGGTGGAGGTGAGCACCTCCCCAGCCTCAGCCACCCAGGACAGCTTTCCCCTGAAGCAAGGAGAGAGCCAGTGTGAGGATAAGTGTGGATCAAATCCCTTAGCATCAACTGTGCAAACTGAGATACCAAGGCCACTGCCTGACATGGGATTGGCAGATGCTCTGAGATGACTAATTATTCATAACTAGAAGTACTACTAGGATAACATGACCCAGCAAATTCCCCTGGTGCAGAGGTAAGAGCTGCAGGACTCCCGTGGCACCACAGCACAGGTAGGACCCCGTGGGAACTCCCCAGGAGGGACTGCAAGGATGAGGTTATGGCAAGGGAGGTGTTGGTCAATTCTCCCAGGCAACAAGTGATAGGACAAGAGGGGAGGTTTATGTTGCACATTAGGAAAAATACCTTCCCTACAAGGGTTGTTCAAGCCTGTCCCAGACTGCCCAGGGCAGCGGTGGAGTCCCTGTGATCCCTGAAGGAATTTAGAACCCATGGAGATGTGGTGCTGAGAGACATGGTTCAGTGGTGCCCTGGAAGTGATGGGTTAACTGTTGGACTTGATCTTGAAGATGTCTATTTTTTGATGCTGTGGCTGTGCAGGGTCAGTGCTTCTCTGTAGGGTCCCCAGCTTCTGGGCTATATTTGAAATATCATTCCTGTGGGCATCTGGAAAAAAAAAAAAAAAAAAAAGAAAGAAAAAAAGAAGAAGAAAAAAAAAAAAGGAAGAAGAAAAAAGGAAACTATCTTCTTTTTGCACCTGCCTTTTCTTTTTTTCCATATAGAAAAAGATACGTGTGTCCCCGGCACAAAGTATTGCCTGGAGCGACCACAAGATGGTACTGCAACACAAGCAGCTTTGTGAGAAATTAACAGCTCCTCAAGAAACGCCTCTTTTCACCCGCTTGTGTTGGGGTTGATGTCAGCAGGAGTAACTTTTTGTGACACCGTTGTGTCTTTAATAAAAAAGCTTTTGGCTGAGTTGGAAGATTGATTCCCTTCTTGGCAGAAATAGTCAGAACTGTGACAACTTCACCGTTTCTCTTCAGTTTATTAAGCTGAAGCTTACAGGGCTGTGCACTGCACTCAGGAGATAACATTCCATTTCCCATGTAAACCAGTGCCTGTTTTTCTTAGCAGGAGATCCTTTGTTTTTCCTGTGCTCCTTCCAGCCAGCCAAGGCGCTTGGCTCAAGCACTCAAGGTCTTAGAGAAAACACATTTCACATTCTTCTGCAGTAGCAGCGAGAACATTTGGAAATGACCCTTTTCCTACGTACCTTTGCTCTCAGGAAAGCTGCATCTTTGCCTGACTGCTTTTGTTCTGAGGAGATAAGAGTGAAAGCACAGTAGGAGACACACATTCTCTGAGGTCTTTGCAAAGATCCACTGCTTTGGCAAACATGAAAAGATATTTTCTTGACGGTAAATCTAATTTTCTTAGCAAATGACTGCTCTGGGGATGTAGATCTTCTCAGTGGTACAGTGAATAAGTACAATACCACTGCATTCTTTCACAGTTATAATTGTCATCAGAAAGGTAAAGGGAACTGGAAGAAGTTGGGATTTGCTGTGAGGCTGGAGTGCAGCCACTGAATGGCAGTGGTACACTGTCTGCTCAGTGCCTGAGGAGGAGGGGTCTGACACCAGCACTGTCACATCATTCAAGAAAATCAAATACTAGTTTATTTTACTCTTAGTCACCAGATCAATAGTATTTTTACAGTCTGGGCTAGAAAGCAATGTCCTTACGTCCAAGATGCCCATTTGACAGTTAATTTTCTACTTTTTGATACTTGGTCATGCCACCAGTGTGGAGCGATGGTCTATGGTGAGATCAAGAGACTTTATCTTGGAGCTCCTGAAAGAGATGATGACATAAGAGCAGTCTCATTGGAGGCTTCACTTTCAGAAGGACCCCTAACAGAACATCTGTAGCTGTGTTCTGGCTAAACAAAACATGACACTCAGTGCACCACCACTTGCTTTCTGCTGTGCTTGAGCACGTGCCCACCACTGTCCCCAATTGTATTGAGAAGCTTTAACTTTCTCCTTCACAACAAGGCAAGACTTCAGTCCAGCAGGGTGCTGAGTATGATTCTCCTAAAAGCAGAAATTCTGACCACAAAGAATATTTAGATTGTATGCATAGGAAACAGTGAGAATCTCCCTGAACAGTGGTGGATTGCATGAGTCTTCTGGCAGAAATGAGAGTTCAGTGCCATACACTGGTGTGGCACAAAGCAGTATGTGAGATTTGTTCATGGAGTTAATGCTCAGGCTAAAAGATAATGCAGACACACTCATTAGCTTTTAGGGCTGGCAAGATCATATCATTATACCATGGTGCTGACAACTAAATGGAAATATTTGACCGTGGCAGATCAGGTTAGCAAATAATTTTTATAGAAGTATCCGAACCATAGAGTTGACTCTAATGCAGAGCATAGCTGGCAGAAATCTTCATTGTAAATAAATTATTCGCTGAAAATGTTATATTTGCAAAGAGCATCAAATGCATTCTGATTTTCTGTTTCATGCTGCCATGATACTTTCTTGTACTGCTAAAATAGTCCATTCTTGGTTCTCTAACCCTTTTTGGTGCAGAAGCATTTCTGAACTAGAACTAATCCTTTCTGGTTGTCTAGAACTCCTTCCCTAAATTACTTATTTTAGGCTTTCTAAACACCAGACTAAATCCTTTTTAAACACTGCATTACCAGTTGGCAAAGGACCTAGAAAGGGAATTCTATTACAAAACACTTCACAGGTCAATCAATCATATTCACACATGAAATGTTCAGGATTCAGGAAGTTTTCAGCATTAATTCTCAATTTAGAAACAGAAGAAGTGAGTAACATCCCCACGGAGAAGGATGGTGAACATTTACCCTCAGTATTTGCAAGTAAATTTGTAAATCTATCAGTAAGTTGTATTGTGGTATCCAACATAGAAGTAAAAAGGGTATATGAAGCCAATTCACTGGCTTTTGATACCTGCTAGATGGATAAAAGCTTCATTTTACCTACTCAACACACTCAGGGAAGAAAGTTTAGCCCTTGAAAGGAAATTATCACCAGGTAGTGTTTTCATTTGTCTATTTAAAACGTCCCTACATTAGGTAGGTTGTTCTGGACAGTTCTACCTGCAGGAAGACTGCAGACAGTACCTGACATTTAACCAGATGTGTTTGAAATAATATACTGAATTACTGCACATTTATATAAAAACGTGGCCATTTTAGACAAACAAAAGCTTTCATAGTCCGAAGTTTCTCCATAGCTTTCAAAATGTCTTTTTTTTTTCTCAAGTCTGTATCTCAACTTTTTAAACTAAATGGAGACATCTTTCCCGAAGAGGAAAACACACAACGTGCAACTAATTCATTAGGTAACACATCTTTTCCATGAGGATGCAAGACATTGTGCATCCTATCCATTTCTGCATTTAATCACAAGGTTTCACATTGATTTTTAAAATGCATATGTCTTTGCGATGGAGAAGAGTAATTATGTAGAACCTAACAGAAAACTCCTTAAAAGCTCTACATGGCCAGTAATGGACTTTACATCAAGTTGATTATTGGGTTCCTGGGAAAATGTGTGAGTGATATGAATAGATGATTAGCATTTGTATTTACATGAAGAAAATATGGAAGACAATGGATTTGTTATGCTAAACATTGATTGTGGCCTGTTGTTCAGTCATCTATTTTTTTTACCTGGAATATAAATTTTTTTTGTACAAGAACTGTGGCTAGGAAAGTCCATTTACCTTGAAGATACAAATTAGACTCTGAAATTTATGTAAATGCAATTATCTTTATCTTTGTTTTGGAATTAAGGAAACATAAAAACCTTAGTGTGACTGAAAAGCATTTGTGGAGATGCTGACAAAAAACCCAAAATTTTAGGTTGAATTCAATTTAAACTTTTAATGAGTAAATGACATTGATAGTTTGAAAAAAAAAATGAATGAATAACATATATTGAAAATGAGATTATAAGTGTAATTGTAGGAAACTGATGCTATTTCTGTGTGTAGCATCTTAGAGAAGGTTAAACTCCAACAACCCTGTGGAGAGTGTAAGACATCATCTTTGTACTAACGCTTTTCCACTCTTTTGCCAGGGTAAAAGAAGTTGCAATGAACTGATAGGCAAGATGGTTTACATTCTCACAAGGAAAATGTGCTATAACTGTTGTGAAGTGCTGACTGAAGGTGAGAGTCTCAGCTCATCAATCGGCTTCTCTTTGGAATGGGAAGAATGTAAATATCCACGCACAAAAATAGAATTTAAAAAAATAAAAACTCCTTTAAGCACTGTATTTGTGGCAATAAATTTACATATTATGTCCTCTTCCATAAAAAAGCATCATCAAAAAGAACTTGTGCCAGTTTTGTATTAAAAGGCCTATAGAAATCTCTTAAAATTGCCTTCGTTGTCGGTAGCATAGGTCCCAGACTTCTGTCTTCAGGTCGTCTAGTGTTTGATGCAGGACTCTTCGTAATCAGGGCTTCTTGTTTCTCACTTAGAGGTCCTGTGGAAAATTAGGAATATTATTATAAAATATTTCACCAAAAATTGCCCGTGCTAAAGAAGAGAAATGACTAAATCAGAAGGTTTGCCAGGGGATGACAAATGGAATTTGCGTTAGCAGCGGTGATGTTTCACAACACTGAGTACAGGCTTAGAGTAGTAAAATAAATCACTGTTAGTAAATATGGAAATAATACGTTTTCCTTGCACATTAATTAATCATCTCTACAACAAGTAGCATTAATCATTTCTAGAGGGAAAAAAGCATTTTTTTCAGACAACCAACCTTGACACTGAACACAATTTCCTCTCCATTTTGGAGTTGCAGGTTTTTTTTTACTGTTGTGTCATTTTGTGATGAGAGTTGTCCAATACCTGGTAGAAACTCTACAGGCTTCACTCATGTAAACCCTTTTTTGGTTTGTTTTGGAGGCTGTCAGTAGAATCAAAGTCATACACAGGTATAGAGATGCTTCCATTCCAGGAATAAACGTGAGCCCTTGACAATGTACTTCAGCAAGATAAAAACCCGCAGACTTTTCCAGTGTAAACCATACCCAGAAAGAAGATGCCAAGCTCTTCATCTGTTCAATCTGCTGCATTCAAAGTTTCTCTTCATCTAGACCAGCGTTTGGACCAGCCAGACTATTTTGCAGCCACATTTTCATCCTCTTGCTACTGTCAAATCAACATTGGGCAACATTTTGTCTGCCAGCGTTTCTCCGAGGATTAGCAACAGATGTCTCAATCAACACAGCAAAAACACAATTTCTCCCTTCTCCCCAGCTAGAGACACAACCTTTCATCAATCTCAGATTTAGGTTTCCGATTGGTTCATGCTGCTTCCAGTTTGTATGAATTGTGCATGAGATAGCTCTTGCACCTACATCAGCCAAACAAGCCCTGCTGCCTTCAGAAGCAGGACTGGCTTTTGTATGACAAGATCTATCCCTCCATTCTGAATGGCTTTGATTTTTTTCTGGATATAGTTGTATTAAGATCTTCTAACACTGGCCTTTTTATGTAAATTTGGGATTTTAACTTTTGCTTGACTCCAGGCAACAATATTAATGCATCGAGGCAGATCCCCTGTTTCTGTTTTGTCTCTTAATAATGCAAAAAATGACCTAGAAGGATAATATTTTTTTGCACTTATCTCAAAACATCCAGGAGACACCTACCTAGATCCAGAAACTGGAAAACCATGTGCATGGTGTATCTCATATTTGATGCATGGTCCTCCAAACGAAGAACAAGTATCTGATCTTTGTTGAAAACTGTCAGCCAGTCCAAAAGATACACAACATAGAGTCCAACCTGTAACCTTACCTGTAAGCATGGAGAAAAGAAATAAGAAAAAAAAAATTAATCTTACAACACCTCTGGTAGTGACAAACTAGCACCTCTGTCCTAGAGGAAAAAAAAAGTCCCAAATGCATGTTGTTGAGGAACAATAAAAAACCCCAATATCTGAACATTTTTATTGGCTGTCCTGTTGCTTTCAGTATGATTTAAGGAGAACTTTGCAAGAAGCCTTTCTACTGGTTAGAGATGTGCACTTGCTGCTTCAGCCATAGCTCTGCATAAAAGCACTGCAAATAAATGACCACAGGCAGAAGGATGCTCAGTCACCTCACCTCTGTGCTCCTCCATGCTTGGGATGACCCAGACTTCGAGAAGACACTGAGGGCTTTCAGAAACTGGATGAATAGCAATGAAAGGGAAGATGACAGTCTTTTTAGAAGGGACTATTACAACAGGACCAAGGGTAGTGGCTTCAATGTAAAAGAGGGAGACTTAGAATAGAAAGAAAGAATACATTTTTTACAATAAGAGTGGTGAGACACTGGCCCAGGTTCCCCAGGGAGGTGGTTGATGCCCCAACCCTGGAAACATTCCAGATCATGGATAGGGCTTTGAGCAACCTGCTCTAGTTGTAGATGTCCCTGCTCCCTGCAGAGGGGTTGGACTAGATGACCTTGCAAGGTCCCTTCCAATCCAAGCCAATCTATGCTTAGTCCTGTTCCCTTCTCCAGGTCCTAAGGCTGCTTATTTCATCTTGATTATCACCTGCCCCAGATCACACTGCCACGAGCAGGAGAAATATTCGGCATCAGTGTCAGGAATTAGATTTGGGCGTTTTATTTGCTTGTATCCTCTGATTACAATAATTAGATTCAGATCTAAGCTTCAGTAGCAGTGGCTGCTAGACAGTGTTAATGGTGCATTGTCTGAGTACACAGTGAGCGTGCCAGGCTATGTTAGACCAGAGAAGTGAAAAGGCAGTTTTTCAGCCTGTCCTGACCTAATCTCTGTTTTTCTTCCCTCCTCAATTTTACATAACAAGTTGAAACATAAAAAGGGTAGCCTGGTGTTCTTAAAAGTCCAACCTCCAACTGTGCTTATAAATATTTTTCTAAATCCCTCCAGGCTCAGAAGAGAGAAACATGAATCCCAAGTCATAAGTATCTTTCATAAAAGAGACTTAACATCTCCAAGTCTCATTACCGCAGAGCCAATGAAGTCAGATAACAATAGTCTCCTTAGCTTCCTACACTGACTTGTGACCTACATTGACACCTAAATTCCAGTACAATAAGCCATATTTTGAATTATTGCTAAGTCATTATTATCATAATGTATGGTTCTGACCTGTGCCTTTGGCTGCTTATAACAATAAGGCTCCAATTTTAGCAGACTTCTTTCTATATGTGTGACACAAGAACTTGAAATATACTATTTGATTAAAAAAAAAAAAAAAAAATCAGCCTAACATATAATAACAGTGTCAGGGAAGCACTCCAGCATGCAGATGATGGCCCCCTTCACTAAACAGATTAACTAATGTGTCCCCCAAAGTTTTCAGCTTTCTTGAGATTAGTAAGAACCCTGATTTATTCCCTGTACAGGGTGCTGTACTGGCTTCTTTTACTGACTGAAAGTTTGGACCAGATGATACTTGAGGTCCCTTCCAACCTGTTATTCTATGATCCTTCTTCATTGCTGTTCATCTGAACCAGATTACCACCTTCCATAAAGCTCCACTGCTTCCCCTTAACCATCAAAGTTATCAGTAGAAGTTCCCAAGCCATTCTCCCCTCCATAATATCCATTTCATAGATTCATAGAT
>JAOEGS010016827.1:38044-58414 GCA_025447755.1 Corythornis vintsioides | reverse complement strand
TTTATTGATTTTTTTAAATTTTTTTTATTTTTTATTCCAACTTTTAACCTTATTTCTATATTTATTTTTTCTTTTACTCCTGAGTGGCTGCTGTGGATCATTGTCACAGCTCTTTTTGCCACCTTTCACTGCAGTGTGTTAGCACTTGCCCTCTTCAGAACCACAGACCTGTCAGCTATTTTAGATGAGGAGGGAAGACTGAGAAATCTTTGTCTTCTTTTCTGATCACCCAGCTTCCAGAAGCTCCTTAAATCCTTGTGTTGTTCCTCACCTGGGAGCAAATG
This sequence comes from Corythornis vintsioides, assembly GCA_025447755.1. Classification (NCBI taxonomy): domain Eukaryota; kingdom Metazoa; phylum Chordata; class Aves; order Coraciiformes; family Alcedinidae; genus Corythornis; species Corythornis vintsioides. The sequence continues at coordinate 58,130 of JAOEGS010016827.1, read as the reverse complement.
GTTATAAAACATTGCTTTCTCATTTATCTTTTTTTTTTTTTTTTCCCCATACTTAGTCTTCCACTAGATGATGTCAAAATAGCTGCTCCCATGCCAGGCTTGAGATAACTTCATCATCTAAGGTTTCACAATGCATTCAAGGGGGAGATGTTGAACAAATTGCTCTTTCCTTCCAGCTTAACCAGGTTATTTGGTTGCATTTTCAACTGGAATTCCACCCAGACCCCATCTTCCACTTGTAACCAATTATTTTTGAAAGAGAATAATTATAGCCCATCATTTAGTCTATATTTTCTCGAGAAAAAAGGGCAGATTAAGATCTGTAAACACGGGCAAATCTATTGCAATAAACTGTCCACAAAACCCTTACAATATGTAAACAACATTTGTTATGCCTTGGAGATGGCATATGATTGGGCTCAGGAGACCCTGTTTATCCTACTGAACAGTTTCTTTTCTAACTTCAAAGAGAATTTGATATATTTATGGCAATAGCAGGGTGTTAAGTGTAGCTAGACAGAAATTATACCTCAGCTATTTAGTTAATGCCAATAGGGATTAAATTAGATTTTTATAGCTGTTAGTAGAAGTCTGTTTTTGTGGCTAACAAGTGGGATTTTTAAATCCTGGAAAGCATAATCCTATTATAAAACTGGCAGCTGAATTAACATTATCTAGAAAGCAAGTCTTCACGGATTAACATTTTTTGACATGAACAAAGAAAAACTCATGCTACAGGGATATTAGGTGCTTTTCCCAAAAGTAGGGGGGGGAAAAAAAAAAAGGAAAATGAATATAGGACAAGATAAAGGGCACTTAGGAGGGAGAAATGGAGGGAAATCTGCATGAGAAATGAAATCTGGGAGTGGCCACGTTCTGCCTCAAATAGAAAAGAAAGGCAGTGGGATTTAAAAAGGCTCCTGCTTCTCCTGGAGGGAATAGTCCCAGGTGAAGAGGAATCCTCTTGATCATCAGTCACAGACACGTGGGACAATTTTCTTCCAGTGTTTCTCTGCAGCATCACGTTCAGTGTTGTTGATCCAGTCCAGGTTTTACTGCAACAGCATCTGTAATTACTGCTATTTCATTAATTACAAGCAACAGCTCCACTGAAACCATTTGTACTCATTTTTCCCTTCAAGCCTCCCACTTTCTTGGTTCAAGGAAAGCAGAACTAGATAAGAGTTTGCTATCAGCTTTAACTTGGCATCAACAGGACCAGGGTTTATCACCAATCATCAGCACCAGTGGGAACTGGAAATAGTTCCAGGCCCTCTGTTTTGGCTCTTTTTAAAGAAATCTGTCCCCCAAATGCTTTTTATTTCCTTTTTTCATTGTTTATTTGTATGTAGAGGTGTGCAACAGTCCATTAGCCTGGTGCTTTAAAGCATTCAGGCATCTTTTAGCCATTGCCACAGCCCTCTGAAGGGAGGCACCCTGGACTAGAATGTTCCTGTGACTTGTCCCACCAGGAAGGACATGATTTTGCTGTCTCCCAGAAGCACATGATTCTTGGATGAAGACATTTGGATGATTTACAACTGCTGAAGCTCATTTTTCCCTTCTTCTATACTGTTCCCTCACCTGATACTGTTGGAAAAGTAATTCAAGCTGGCCTCAGGTCCCATTAACATTTCAATTTACCATTAGCCTTGAGAATTACTTCTTCTTGCCCATAGTCACATATATTTTCAGTAAATGTAAGGCAACATTCCTCAAAATCAAAGATCAATGTCAAGAAACTTGCTATCACTGGTTTGGTTTTGTTTTATTTCCAGTAGGAGTTGGGTTTTAAACTGTTAATCTCAACCTCATTTATCTACAGATGGAGAATCAAACATGCTTGGGAAGGAGCCTCCACAGAAGTGGAATCTGGTTTATTTGGGATTAAAAATGCAGTGCACTGTGCTGACCCACATGTGAGGGTCTGATGTGCAGCACATTTCACTGATCCTTCTGTAGAAGGTGGAGGAGGAGGAGCAGCTCAACTGGGTTAAGCACAGTAGATGGTCTAGATAGGAGCTCCAGGCCACCCTGCTGCTCCTGCAGTTGATTAGCTGTTTTCAGTAATTATGCATTTCCATCAGGGGTGCAGTGGTTATCACCTCTGCTAATGAGATTACTCCCATTTCATACAAGTGTAATGTTCTGCTGGTTCCCTTTTGGCACTTTACAGGTTTCCTGCTTGCCCAGGTTGCTCCCCATGTTCTCTCCCAGGGATTCACCCAGGCATGGAAATGGCTTCCCCAGGCTGTGTCAGTCCCAGGGGAGCAGGGCAAGGTAGTCTCACAGCACAGGCAGTACAGAGCTTGCTTTACAGTAACCACTAGTTCTTTTCTCTTGGGTTTTTTTGTGGCTTTTTTCCCCCTCCCAGATGGCTGCCACAGAATGGGAATTACATGGTTTTCACTTATGTGGCACCTCAGCATCCCATTCACCACAAAAACAAGACACTCTCCATTCATTCCAATACTGAAAACCTTGCAGGCTTTCCCAACACAGGGAACTTGCTCCCTAAAGCATTGGTACAAATCATGATGGGATGAGCCACAGCAGTGGATGTTGGTGTTGCATCTGACTTTTAGGAATAAATTGTCCATTCTTCTGGTGCTGAGTAATAACCCTGGAAAATTCTTAGATGGGAAGAAAGAGAGATACTCCAGGAAAGGACAAATAAATCCCAGAAGAAGACAGAAAATAGCAATGCACACTTCTGGAGCTTAACAAAAAGAGTATGCAGTGAAACATTACACTGCATGGAGCTGCAGATTCCAGGCATTCCTTTTGATGGAGCCTCTGAAGTAAGGATAGAGGCTGTGTCCCCCTTTGGAGACAGCTTTACAGGTCACAGATCTGGCCCAAACAAAAGTAATTTTTTTTCTAAACTACTCCTTTCATTTTCCTCCTCCTCATGTCAGGCCTCCAGCAGAGTTTTGTAAGCAGGCTGAGGGCCATCCTGCCAGCATCTCCCTCCCTGCCTCTGGAGACCAATTCCAGGTCATAGATCAGAGGGAAGGTGTACTTCATGAAGTGCCTTGGCTCTAGCACACCTCCTTTCATAGGTGGGGTTTTTTTTTGTTGGTTTTCTTTTTCCTTCCACACTGTAGGCTACCAATCAACCACCTCCTTCAAATAAACCCCAGCATCACAGCATCTTTCATGTGGACATCCCAGGGAGTGAGCTGTGTGGTGCAAAAAAGGGCATCTGCTTTTCACCCTGGTCTGGAAATGCAGTGAGTACACAAATGTGGGGGTTTTTTTGCCAAGAAATAGAAATGTGAGAGCTTGAGTGGCAGAGACATCCTCAGCTCTCCATGTGGTTCCAGCAGCCATGTGGCAGATTCCTTTAAATTTTGTTGTTGGGTTTTTTTCTCCCCATTCAAATGGATCCAAAAGCCAAGCTATGAAATTCCCCTTCTGAAGGGCAAGATTGTGACTGGGAGAAAAAACCCCAGTGTTACCTCTGCAGAAAACCTACCAGCAGCAAACCATCCTCATCCTGAAGGTGCTGCTAAAGCCAAGCAATCTTGTTCAGGGGGAAAAGGTTTCAAGGGTGACTTCTGTAGGAACACCAGCCTCCCACACCAAGAGCAGCACAAAGGAGCTGTCAGATGAAGGCTGCAGCTCCAGGGAACCATCTCCTCCCTTCCTGCTTTTCCAGCCATCCTTGCTTGCCCACGGCCCTTGTTTCCAACATATATTCAATATCTCCTTGGTTTTAAAATGAAACAGGGTGGGACTCCATGAGTGGCTTTCTTTGGGCTATAGAGAAGTCAGGCTTTTGGAGGCTGGGCACCAGCTGTGAAGTTAAATTGATAAGATCTTACATTTCAACAGAATAAGACATATAATTCACCCTTGGAAAGTCAGAAGCCTGATTTCTGAGAAACTACTACTTAAGAGAAGATTTGACTGCACTCTTGAATTCAATCTAACCTCCCCAGTCTAATTATATGCTCATTTCCACCCCAGTGTAGAAGAACAGTAATATAACAAAAATCATACAACATTTTGGGATCTTTTTCAGCATCCCATGAGGTCACTAAACTCGGGTCATGGAAGTGCTGTGAAGGCAACACCATGGAGTTTGCACTGAAAGGATTTGATAAGGGACTCAAATGCACTTGGAAAACCTCTCCATTGAACTTGTTACTTCGTGTAAAGAGGTGGCTGCAATAGTAAGAAGAAAAAAAAAAATCACATCTCATTTCCTGGTAGAAAAAATAAAAGGGGGAGTTGGAGAAAATCTATTTTAATAGCATTATTAACTCTTTGAGACTCCAGCATATTTCCATGCTCTCTAAACACAGCTGTAGAGTCCAAGTGCCAGTGCTGGCACGAAGAGCAACTGAGAAAGTTCCCCGTGGTGCCAAGCCTGTGACATTGCTTTCTGCTGGAGATCTCTTTGGCTCTGTTTCATGCATACCTAGCAGATTGTGAAAATGAATGTTTTCCATTCTCATGGCTGATTTTTGCATGCATCTGTTCACTCATCTAAACCTTAGTTACATGCTGCTATGAGAATGAAAGGCTATAATTTTTTTTTCTTGCCTTGGAAATGGGGATTGTTTCATGCACCACAATTTCTGCTTAAGGATCCTGCCCAGAAATTGAGAAGCACTTGTCTTGCTAATGTCTTAGAAAACAACTTAGCTACAGGGATGTATTTTCCTGTCCTGCATGCATATCTGGGCTCGTGTTAGAGGAATTATGTGCATACATCAAAAGCACTTCCCCTAGAATGGAAAATACCTGTTGGCAGGTACCAAAAAGAGAAATATTTCAACGTGCCATTTGCATATGACATTAATAAGCCCAGGGTGATTAGGTCACTAATTTTGCACTGTAATTTATGGTGCTCACTTTAGCTGCAAGTTCCTGTGAGTGCTCAGAGTTTGCCAAATTGTAAATGGTTTGACTATTGTAGCTGTGCTATATTACAGGGCTCACACGGGCATTTATATGCTGAATATTACTCTCTTTTTTGGGGGGGGGAAAAATAATTGCCTGGCAATTAGCTCCATACAATGAGCTCGAATGGGGTCATGAGAGAAAACTGATGTCTGTGACACTTCAGAATTAACAATGTTTACACTCTCATTTTTATCAAATTGGGTTTCTGACACGTTAGCTTTTTATGCTGTAATTTCACTGGAAGGGTTTTCCTTTCTAAATATCCTTTAATATGATTTTTTTTTTTTGCCCCTGAGGAGGGGCTTAAATGGCTTAACCACATTCTCTTGAGGGATGTAGGTGAAAACAAAGGCTGAGATTCAGATGACTCTCAGCCCACCCAACCTCTGCAATGTTTCCAGTAAATAGCACAAGTCTCTTGGGTTTTGGGGTTTGTTTTTTTTTTTTTTGGAAATTATTTGTTCTCTGCAGATTTGTATTCTCTTTGTTGCAGCAATGTACTTCCCCGAGCCTTGTCCCTGTGCCACCAAAATTAACATGCACCGTCTAAAGCATAAAGACAAGGACACAAAGACAAAAAAGCCATCAGCAGAAGCATTGTGCCCCACAGTACTCTTAAAACACTTGCTTCTTGTGCATCCAAAGCACCCATTAAACCTTTCTATCACTCTTCAGAGACTGTCATTTCTTTTTCCACAGCATAAAGTTTACTGGTCCTTCTCTTTTCTCAGGCACCCTCTTTGCCGAGTAGTGGCACAAAAGGAACAGAGCTAAAAAGTGAGTCACATTAGTCATGCTGCGTAAGGGCCAGTGAAGTGGATTTCCAATTATTGCTAATTTATTCAAGGGTAAATTGTTGCACTGCGAGGGGGCTAGCAGTAGGGGTGGGTGCAGAGCCACGCTGGCCCAGCAGAGGCTGTCATGGTCGCTGCATCTCTTGGGGGCTCCAGCATCTCACAGAAGGAAGAAAGAAAGGGTGGGTTTCATTGCTTCTTGCTCCTCTGAGAGTTCTCTGGGTGCACACAGGAGCTGAGGTAGATCCGTGCATCAGAGGAACATCAGACTTTTCCTTGTGGATGGGTCCCACGAGGGGATGGGGGCTGGTGCTTCTCAGATGAGTGTGGGGTGCTTCCCACCCATCTGTTTAACTGCATTTCCCTTCTTGCTTTGTGGAGGTGAGAACACCATGAGCCAGGACCACCACGTGGCAATGCCACCAGCAGCCTTCAGGGTCCTGGAAGGTCTCAGAGAGCAAATCTCCACTGCCACGTGTGCTTCCCTGTGCCCACTCAGAGGCAAACAAGAAAGCTTTGCTGTCTGAAGCCGTGTGCTTTAACTGGCACTTTGTAGTCCAGGGATCTCATAGTTGAGCCCTTCCCTCCTGCTCCATTAGCTTTGTCCTCAGCATGAGTTTCAAACCATTGCACATCCAGCACTGCTTAACTCTCTGTTCCTTCTCTCCAGCATCCATGGCTGCAGTAAGGTCTTGAAGAATAATCTGTATTTAATTTTCATTTTCCAGATTATATTTTCCAGTTAGTACCTATGTTAACCATATTCTGGCAAGGTAGGGTAGGGAATGGCCCCACTCACCTACCTCATGGAGCAACTAATCAATGTTTTGAAATACAACTGGAAAACTTGTGTGGTTTCCTCAGCTAAAATAATCAGAACACCAGATAAAGGTACTTTTGTAATGAATAGATACAGGCTTCTGGTTGAGAACAACTAGTTTTTAGTAGCAAGCAGTGTGTTTCTGGCTGGGTGATGCCACTGACCATGGGAGATGTCACAGGTTAGGGGCAGGGCAACCCCCTGACCACTAACAGCTGCTCTCTTTTAACCCCCTGCCTTCCCAGCTGAGAAAAGGAATAAGGGAGAGAGACTTAGTGATTAGAAAAGGAAACTAGAACAGTTTTAATGAAAATAATAATAATAATAATATTGTAATATATACAAATATGTACAAAACCAGTACCAAACCCAACCCCTTGATGGTAATTCCATCACTGTCCCTGGTGCTGTGGAGTTGGCACAGGGAGAGTCCCAGACTGGGCCCCACAGCAGCCAGGAGCTGTTCAGGAGCTGGATTCTGGCACTGGGCTCAGGAACACAGGGATTGGGATGGAAGGCAGGATGGACAGAGTCCTGCTTGGGGCTCTGAGGGGGAGAACCCCCCAAGAGAGGAAGAAAACCAACAACAATACCCCAAACCAAGAGCCTAGCTGGGCCTACTCGGGCCTAGCCGGGCCTAGCCCATCAGCTTCCAGCCCCTCTGGATCCCAGAGCTTTCTCTCCTGGCTATGCCATCTCTGGGCTGGGATCCCTCGTTGGTCAGTCTGGGGTGCCCTGTCCTGTCCCCTCCTTTCCCTTTCTGCACCCCCAGTGTGATGCACAAGCTCCAGCAGTGGCCTTGGTCTGCACCCCAAGCCTTGGCAGTGACTCTAGCCATGGGGTGTTCTCCCTGCTGGAAGCAGCCCCTGGCTGCAGAACATGCTGCTGGCTGCAGACAGGGCAGGGACTGAGAAACCCTCAGCTGGAAAGTGACATCACTGACCAGAATTGGTTTGGTTCTCACTCAAACCAGGAGAGGAGGCAAGTCCATCTGGGCCCTTTCCCAGTACCCACACTCCCTGGTATGGCCAGAGGATATTTCCCTGTTGTATTTCCCAGCCTTTCTCTGTAAAGGAGCTAGCTACTACTTTTTTCCATGCTGTGTCTTAGTAAACCTCTGGGGACATTCTAAAAAGCTGAGGGTGTTTTCAATGGAGTTTAAACACACTGCTTTTAAAAGTCTCATTTAGCCCATCCAGACCTCCAAGTCAGAAATACAGTATTGTTTCAGAGCAATTTCCTCTGCTCAGTGATCACGGCAGTACTCGTGGAGCCAGAAAGGCTGTATTTTCCTTCTGGGATAGGGAAAAAAAAATACAGTAAAACAGGTGGGGTTTGGTGTTTTACAGATTGGAACTAATCGTGCTGTCTCTTGCACTATTAGTTGAAAATTTGCATTCAGTTGCAAAGGAAAATGAGAACACGAGTTTCTTCAAGGAAATGGTGTTCTCAGACTTTTAAGACCCCACACACAAAGTAATCAACAGCAACAGTAGGAACAACCAGTCTTAATTCTACCAATTCCTATTCGTTTCCAACACTTTGCAAATCCTTCTTGTAAGTTTTTAATACGTGTGTACAAAATTGTTGTGGAATTCCAGGTGCTGGGATTGGGCAGAAGGTTGGAAAGTGTTCACATTTGTGCAGGGTTAAACTGGAATGCTGCTGTGCTGTATCCTCTGCTTATCTAAAATTTTATGTAATGGAGATGTAAGTTTGGTTGCCTTCCTCATTATTTTTTTTTTTTCTGTTCTAAAATGTAAAAGCTGAGAAGCAATTAGAAATGGTGATTCTCTTTTGGCAACTAAAACCTGTTAATAGTCAGAAAGTTCTGTTTGCAGCATAGATGGCTAATAAAACTCGCCTCTTCCTGCCAAAATCAGAGAGTCCAATTTTCAACATCTCCCCAGCTCCTCTCTCTGCACGAGCCATTCACACCAAACTGCCTGCACTTCTGGCTCTTTTGCTCTGTCAAAAAAAGCTTTTCAGCATCTCTAATTTCATCAGGATATGCTCGACTGCCAGCGCCGGTGTTTCAGGGAGGAACCAGACCACCGAGGTGTGTTGGTGAGGTGAGGTGGGGAACATCACTCTGCTCTGACTGCCCCTGCTCCCTCCCCTGCTCTCTGCTGCTCACACAGGCAAAAGGGTTAGGTGGAAAGCTTCTGCATTTAACCATTGAAATACCTTTTCTGGAGGTGTGTGCAGTGTTTTAAGAAATAGTTTTTTAAAAAGCCATTTTTTTCCTCCTTTGTTAGTCATAGTAACACATTTTCTTTATTATTATTATTATTTATTTATTTATTTATTTAAAATAAATAGCACTCTGCTTGATCATCATCTCATCTGTGCCATCTCCAAGGTATGAACACTGAAATACAGTCAGCAACCTTCAGGATTTAGGAGTCCTAAAGTGAGACATGGGTAGGATGGCTAAAGAGCTGAGGCTTGAAGAAAAATCCATGGGGAAAAAAAAAAAAAAAGTGTTTGCCTGCCTCTTAAATACAGATTTTTTTAGCAACATCAGTTGTTTTGTAGATGAATGGCATCTTAGTGCTCGACGTGCCCTTCGTTTCACTGCTGATTGTGATCTAGCTTGGATGGCACTGTGATTATCTCCTGCCCTGTTGTCCTGCTCAGATAGTTTTTCTTGAGCACTGGTACCCTGGGAGAGGTGGATGCTCAGTATCTCAAGTAAGTGATGTTAAGACAACTTCTAACCATGAGTGCCTTTGGATGTGCTGTGAGGGGGCTGGGTTGGTGTGGCCAGTGAAGCTCAATTCACACTGTATGTAGATCCAACCACTGCAGATCTTCCCCTGAATATATTTAGCAGGGGCAGTGGGCTTGGTGGTTGATTGTTTTGGATGATGAGCTGTTCATTACATCTGTTTTCCTTGACTGCTGATGTGAAATAATTGACAGATGAAATGTGAGAGGATAATTTCATGTTTCACACCACTGACTCCATTTTAGTTGGTACCCTCCTCACACGATTGGGAAGGACTAGTGTCAGCTGAATACTTTGCCCAGCTAAATGGTGAATCAGCAGGTCAGTGATGAGGTCATAGTGAGACCTCCTGAGAAGCTCTTTGTGGTTGTTTTGGTTGGCTTGGGTTTTGTGTGGGCTTCTGAACAGGTTCCATGATGCACTGTGCAGTTGAAGTAAGGATTTCTCCCTTGGTTCAGGTTTATTTGAACTCTCTGACAGCAATATTTGGTGTCAGTCCTTTTTCTGTCAGGTTTCACTGGTGGTTGACAGGACACAGACACTGCCCTGTGCTTTCAGACCAGTGATAATATATTTTTTGGGAGGCTCATGATCTTGTGTGATACCTTACTAGTGAAAATGGGGCACCTGGGTTCTACCTGCATCAGGCAAACCTGATCAAGGTTTAAATCAAGGGATTTAATCAGAAGGGAAAGGCCAGACACAGGCAGAACCAAACCTCTGGTGGGTTTTATCCTGCTAGACAAGCCTGAAACATCCTTAACTGCTTATTTTGCCTCTCCAGTAGCTTCAGAAATCAAATGACTGATCCAAACCACAGCAAGAACAATGGGAATGAGACCTCAGCCACTGGGAACAGCTCCCCAGTGCAGCCCCCAGCACTCACAGCAGAGGAGTTTGCAAAGCAAAGGTGCAGAAATCCTTCCCCTTTCCCCACTGCAGGTTGGAAATTCAGATTTGCATAGTCATCCTAAAGCTGCACAGAGGTCTGTACATTAGAATCATGGAATCAGAGCTTGTTAGGGGTTGGAAGGGACCTGGAAAGATCTCATCTGGCCAGAGCAGGATCTGAGTTTGTCCTGGTTACACTTGACACTGGAAGGTGCCCATCAGTAGAATTTCTGGTGGACTGACACTGGGAATAGAGCTGATTTCCAACTTCCAGAGGGCTCCACACAACACCCCCTCCCCTCACTGACTCCTTCCTATCAATGGTACTATTCTTGCCTCTGTTCCCAGCCCCCAGGTGTGGGTAGCACAGTGAGGGTGGTCCCAGCCTGGCCTGAGTCTCAATAACACCCCCCGGCCAGCGGATGAGCCCCAGACAGTCCTGTGGTGGGCACAAGAAGTTGGCAGCCACACAGGGCCTGCAGGATGGAGTCTGTAAAGCCAGGGGGAAAAAAAGCCCCCTCCCACTGAGCAGCACTCCTTGCCAAGGAGCCATCCTTCCCAGCCAAGGCTGGCTGGAGGGGTCTCCCCATCAGCCCCCCCTTCACCAGCCAGCCACTGAGCAGTGCCTTGGAACCTCCTTCCATCCCACCCAGCTCTGGGTTTTCTGCATGACTGTGCAGGGTGTATTAGCAATAAACTCCCTTTCTAATTTCATTTTTTTTCCCCTTTTAAACTAAATATTATCTGGGTTGGGGTTTTTTTTCCCCCCAGCATCAGTGGTTTTGTTCTCACCCCCACCACTCCCTTCCCCCCGTTAGGTACACAGGGGATTGTTCTGCACTGAGCAGAGGACTGGATTTGGGCCTCTGGATTTGGGCTGGGGGGTTTTGTCTGTCTCATTACAGCAAATGCATCACCTGCATGACTCAGTTATTCTCCAGCTGCCTGGGGAGAGAGGCCTTCAAGAGCTGTTGCAACAATAATCCTGTCTCATTACAGCACATGGCAGTGCTGCTGTGAAAGTAGGCAAGCTAGCAGCTCTCCTTCTTAGCAAATACCAGTCTAGCTGTGTGGAAAAACCACCCTTCTAGTCCTGGGTCCTCAATGCTATATTGTGGATTTCCATAGATGGGGGGATTGAAATCACAGTAATTAAAGTGAAAGAGTGATGCCAGGACAATGTGGCACCTTTTTCCTTCACCTGCTATCACTCACAGAGAAAGAAGTCACAGAGATCTCTGGATGATTAAAAAAAATAGAGGAAAAATTAAATTCTGCAGCCCCAAGAGAAGAGGAAATATGTGCAAAACTCATGTTTAACTACACTCATCTGATGATTTTTTCCTCTGCATTTGGGGAAAGGTGCCCAAAGTGGTTGCATTCAGTGAGCCCTGCTTGAAGTCACTAGCTTGTTTTGCCACTCTTGGGATGTGCCAGCCTCTTCCAAACCACAGCCCATCCTCTGGAGGTTCCTCTGCCTGCACTTCTCATGAACACCCTTCAAGTGCATGGGCTGCAGTAGGTTTAGATGAAGATTCAGTAAATACCCTCTATAAGGAAAAGCCACAAACTCTTCTTATAAATCCATCTCTTCCTTAAAAGAAAATCCATCCTCCTCCCACACAGGGGCCAGAGCAGCAACACTGGAGTTGAGAGGCTTCACTGCAACAACCTCCTCCTGAACAGCAGATGTCCTTGGCAAAGAAGGGTAGTCAAGCTTATGTTTTCTGTAAGAAAGATGTTTCCTGAATAATTAGATTTTTTTTCCCCCCTCAATTCTCTGTATTAAAATTTATTTTTTTTTTTTTACAAAGGAGAAAGTATTTATTTGGTGCATGTGGCTCCACATTTCAATCTAATTAAAGGAAAACTAGTCTTTTTTTTTTTTTGTCTTTGATAAAGAGTTGCATTTATACATTTTAATATGAAGATATGCTCAGTAGGGAGCAGAAGCCTCTCATTGGCTCCTACTGCAGGCAACACAAACTGCAAATCTAAAAGAAAGGGCTGTGGCAAAGAGAGGAGGAAGCAGCTTTTCCATGCAGAGGGAGAATACAAGTATTTAGACCATATCTGTAGCTATAAAAGCTAGAGATAAAAGGCTTTTTTTTTTTTTTCCCCCTTTATATTTGCTTTTTTATTGTTTTTTATAGTGCAGTACAATACAAACATTACAACCTGGCTGACTCCTGCAGAGATGCCAGGCACTAGCATCGTGTCCAAAAATTAGCTTTATACATATGCTAAATTAAAGATTGGCAGCCTCAGCAGCACAAATCCCATATTGGCAGCAGTTTGCAAATCCCACGTTGGCAGTCTTCTCCACATGAAAGAAGAGAGGAAATACAAAGGGCAAAAAGCCCAAGAGACTTTCTCCAGCAAATAGCAGTGAGTGAAACATAAGAAACTATCTGCAGGGGAAGAAAAAAAAAATTATATATATATCTATCTTCAAATTACTTAGAAAAGAATAAAGCTGAATCTGTGACCATCTCAAACAAGGGCCCATTTGCACCTTTTGGAGACAGAGGCATTAATAAGCAAATGGTATTTTGGTGGCAGGGGTGGGAGTCTGGTGCTGGGCAGAGATAAACCCCCGTGGGGGCTGGAAGAAGGGGGTCCAGGAACCAAAGTCTTCTCTGATACTTGTGTAAAGTCCATTTAAACCTCTTAAATTAGGATATTGCTAAATATATTGGACCTAAAGCATGTAGGTTGAGTTCTCCTTTTCAAACTGTATATTTTGATCCCTCTGCAGGAAAAAAAAGACATTTTCACTGCTTTTCAACTCATTGACCAATCAAAATTGTCACTGCTTTTAATTCCTTAAGCTGAACATCCACTTTTTTTGGTAATTTATCCTTCCAGTGTGCTGGCTCACCTGGGTTTTAGCAGTGGCACACCTTGTTTGCAGGCTAGCTCTGGACTTCAACCAGTATTTGCAGCAGTGAGTGGCTGTGTGATGGTGAAAGAGCCACAAGGCAAGAGAAATCATCTGGTATTTCTAATCCTTGGCTGTGTTAAAGGTAGGTCCCAAGCTGGACATGCTAATTTTGCATTTTTACTCTGTTGAGTCTTCTCTCAGCACTGCAACCCTGGGTTTGTTCCCAGGCTTTCTCTAGAGCCTGTAGGACCAGCTGTGCCCTTGAGTTGTCTGCCTTTGGATGCTGATGCCAAGATGCTTCAAACAAGAGAAATTATCAAGTGGCACATTTCAAGGAAATCAAAAACCAGCTCTGTTTCATAGCATGCAGAGTTATGCTGCTTTTTTCCCCTCTCGTGTCAAAATTAACATTTAATCCTCCAAGATAGTTGGGAAATAATCTAATCTAGGATTATTTAACACAAAGGCACTGCCTCTCTTTCTAGGGATTCAGTGTAGGTGGAAAAGTTTTCTTCATAGACCTGGCAACTGAGAGTTTCTGACAGTTTCAGTGGAAGACAAATAGATCCAAGACCAGCTTCCAAAATGCAGGAGAGTGGTTTTTTTGGTGATCACACTGACCATTTGAAGGCAGCACACAGACTGGAGGGTGTTGTTGGATCCATGCTATCCTAGGCTGATGGATGCACATCTTTGCTCATGCCAAGCCAAATTCTGGGTATCTTGGGAAACCAGTGCTTCAGAGAGGTTCCCTCCACTCTTCTTCATCTATGGTGTGTTCATTGACCTCTAATTGTCCTTGGTCAAAGGATGACTGCTTCTCCAGGATGCATTTGCAGCTGTTATGTCCTTGTTGAGCTGATTTTCTATTGCTGACATTGCCCTTCACCATTTCATAGGCTTAGCTCAGGGTTTTCCTTTGCCTATCTGCTAGAAAATTTGCATCGAGGTGATGCTCCCATTTTCTCCAAGACATAGATACAAATTAAACCAAAAATAAATCCAACAGGAGTACCCTGGACACTTTTCTTAGCTAAATCTGATTATTTTTTGCTTATGATCTGCTTAACACTCTTTTCCAGGGATGCACCTTTTTCCCCTTGAATATCCACTTGGGTATCAGGGGGAAAAATACCCAAACAGCACTGAAACCATGAGAAAGTCCTGAGCATTAAAATGCTGCTGCAATAAATAGTTTGAGTTGTCCTCCCAACTCCACTGTGTTCTTTTCCTACTGGTTCATCACAATAGCATGAGCACAGGGATGAAAAAAAAAGCTGAAAACGAGTCAGAATCATGACTCCTCCCCCCATGTCCTGTCAGTTTCTTCATCCCAGATTAGTGTCTGTTGGCTGGGGAAGCAAAGAGGGAGCAGATGGACCACAAAATGAGATTCTGTAACCTTCTTACCCACTAGATCTGCTTTCCCCGTGCATTCAGACATATTTACTTACTGTAGTGACAATTATCAGTTTTATTTCTTTGAAGCAAACCAAACAACTTCAGCTCAGTATGAAAAGGGAGCAAAGTAAATTGTCTTCTGGCAACGTTGCCACCCATGGAATTTTACAGCAATTAGGAGTGAGGTGGCTGGGCGCCGATCTGTCCTGTACCTGAAGATGCCCATTAAAATCCATAGACATGCTTAGATTGCAGGGAATACAGGCAGCATGTGCAGGCTCTGGACTCCAGATCACTTCTTATTTTTAATAACACGGGTCAAAAGAGCACAGTTGTTTATTTCCTGAGCTATTTGTTTTGCTGGATGGCCAGATGAAGCAGCTTTTTAGTTGCAAATGGAGTCGAATACTAAGATAACCACATAATAATGACTGCAAAGCTTGAGAAGGCATCAAATGCAGAAACTTGCCTCATTTGAGACACTCTCCTCCAAAACACTGGGTATATTTTAAATGAGAGGGAATAATAGTTGGCTAGGGTTTGGTTAAGGTGTAGCTGTGAATGAAAGATTGTCCCTGCTCTCAGCCTTGCAACACGTTGGTATAACCACACTTGGAGCCACCAGCCCTGAAAACACTGAGCCTGTTGTAGGTCTCTAGGAAGAAGGTGCTTCATCACAACCAGCTGCCCAGGCTGCCTGAATATTCAGCCAAGGGAGCTGGGTGCCTCCAAGGAACAAACCATCACCATGCAGCTTGTCTGGAAGAAATCTCCTTCCAGATACACAGACCACTCACTATTGACAGTAAAAAAAAAAAACAATGCTTGAAAAAATCCCTCAGAGCAGACACTTCACTCGTAGATGACTCAAGATGTGAGGCATCTGAATATCTTGTGACAATATATTTGGCCAAATACACCGTGACAAGCTCCTGTGCTGGAAAAAAAAAGGTGCCTTCACCCTCACGCCGAGCAAATGGGACTTGGCCAACAAGTATATGGCACACATATGGCCACGCACTGGAAACACAGGGTGTCTTCCTTCAGAGGAGAAAGGAACATGGCCAACCCAGCCATTAGAACCTGGAGTTGGAGGAGCTTTAGGTAATGGGGGAAAATAAACCCCAGAGGTAGAGACTTTGTGTAGAAGAATTGCCTGGCTGCCTCCTCCGAGCCAGCGCGCTGCCAAGAGCTGCAGGTGTTCAATCAGCCTGCTTTTGTTTGAGGTGCCTGACACGGATTTTGCAACCACCACGTAGGCAACTCGGCTTGAAAATTGACCTTAATTTCTTCTAATTGCATGTCTTATTCTTCATTATTATTATTATTCTGCTTTTTTTTTCCCTTTTCCCCCTGGTTAGAGACAGCGTTTTGAAAGGCGATTCACGAGCGCAGCTATTTTTTGACTCATCGCTGACTTTGTCTTCCTTGGTGTTGGTGAAATGGGTTCCAGTGGCCATATGCTGTGGAGAATCCTGGAACAAAGTGAGTCAACTGGGAGGCATTGCTCAGAAGGAGAAATTTCACAGTTGGAAACACACTTCATCCTAAAGCCTTCTAACCAGTTTTCCCAGCAATCGCGGGCTCCATTGCCACGATATCCAAACATGGCATCAGCTACTCTAATGAGGAAAATAATTGATATGCTATGGAAATGAGGTCTAATTAGATCTTGTGAAGATAAATAGTTCAGCTGAAAACTTGAGGAGATACATTTTGTAGCATTCCAGATGATAAATATGGCCCTTGTTCTCCACCCCCCTTCCACTAACTTGGGTTACTACTGGTAGAAGGGAATGTGAAAAGCCTCCTCAGCAGAACCTTTGCAGCCCGTGCCCACGTGGCACTGAAAAGTGACAAAGATGCTCCATAGTTGAAGTTTTACAGAGTTTAAAACCCCTTTATTAATTTTTTTTACATCAGCTTTTGACAAAGATGCTGATTTCAGAATGTCTCCTGATTTAATTTTCTTCAGTTGAAGAAATACACTGAAGTTTATCTGTTTTCAGATCCAAATGATGCTCTTTGGTGGTAACTTTAGAGGAGGGAAAATACTGAATGCAAACTGTAACAGAATCAAAGTTCCATCTAAATTCTAAAGGAAAAAAACCCCAAAATATATGTTATTCTAGCCACCTAGAAATTTTGAATACTTTGCTGATATTTACACCAAGCAGATGATTTCTGCTTCTCCATCTACCTTACAAGGTGATGCCAAGCAGTGGGCCAAACTCCTCTTCCCCCTTCACTGCTGGAGTTGCCATGGGATTAAAGCAGGATGAAACCTTACTGCCAGTTCTTATTTTCACAGAATAACCTATTTTAAATGAACCCTTTCAAAGTCTTCCTTCACCTACTTGTTTGTCAGAGCCTCTCAGTTTCCCAGTGTCTGTGTGTCTTAATAAACATACCTCTGTCCACTGACATTTTTTCTTCCTAAATAAGTGTGGGGGAAATCATGGCAAGCTAGCTTATCATTTCCCTGGATGAAGGTGAATAATAAGTGAGTAAAATAAGATGACTCTTCCTGTGACCTTTAAATATTAATAAATTAAATATCCATTTGCATTACTCACTTTCTCTTATTAATGTCTTTCCCTTCTTTTATTCTTGGCCTATCTGGTCACTGCCACTACTGTACTTTTTCCATTCCAGAAAATACTAGCATTGTAAATATTCCCAAACCTTCCATGTACACAGTCACTGGATGAGATACCACGCAGACCAGCATCAGTGATACATAGATTTATTCAACAGGAGTCAGATGCAATGATTTTGCTATTGAAGTCACACAGGACCAAGGCAGCAGTTGTTGTTTGCTTGGGTTTTTTTGTTTTGTTTTTTTTTTTTATTCACTCTATTTGTGACAAACCCAATGGTTGCAGAAATGAGAAATCATCTTGCAAACAGTCCAAATTGAAATAAAAAATCACCCCCACGCTAGACTGTAACAGTGGCAGATGGACAGAGGAAGAAAAGTGTATATAGTCATCTTTTTTGCCATTATAGTATAGACCCTTTCAGATTGCAGCATGCAACTTGCCATCTGCAAATCTCACTCTTTCCTTTGCTGCTGAGGCACTGATTCAAGAATCATGATTTCTGAAGTTCTGAGTTAAAAGTGGTTTCTCTCTCTCCTTTTAAAGGCACACCGATCTCATGATTTTTACTTCAGCCACATGGGAAAGGCATCCTCATTTCCCTCGGAGTTCTCCTGAAGACAAAACCTCAAGCCACTAGCTCAGGCTTAGGTATGCGGTGAGGTAATGGGTCGTGCACATGAATGGCTTTTTTGTCAGATAGTCTCTTATTGCTGTTGTTCTCACTGCTTTTGTTTGGTTTCCTCGACGGGGAAACGATTTGCTCTGTTCCTCTGTGATATGTAGATCACACCGAGCACCTTCCTTACAGCAGCAGTGCTTTTAACATCACCCCTCCGGAGAGAGAAGAATCTGATCACTCCATAAACATCATTTTTTAAGGGCCAGATCTGCACGTAAACGGCGGCTGATTTAGAGGGAGTGTCAGTTTAATACAGATTTGCAAACATCTTCTTTTAAACCCCTCAACCCACTCTTCTTTTTCCACCTGAAGTTTGCAAGGTGAGGCTGAGGATGTGATCTGCAGAGAGTTCAGATAAATTTAGGCAAGTTGCAGCCTTCCAGAGCTTTCACATTATGGGCAGGGAGTTATTTAATCTGAGACACAGGTCGAACATTTTTTTCCCCCCTCTGTGTAGCCATCAATAACAAAAAAAAAAAATCTTCTTTAGGGATGAAATCTTATTTTGAACTTAAGAAGAGGATGCAATTCAGCTCTGGAAATTCCCTTTCAAGAGGAAAGGACTGTGTTGCATCTCAGTGTTTCTAACCTTCCCCAAATCAGGGTCTCTCTCTCTGTGAGGCAAAAAGAGAAAAGGGTTTCTTTTGTTAATCACACAAGAGCCCTGTACAATCTAAAGTATTAAATACAGTAATTACAGTATTTTTTGTTCAAATCTTTCTTTCTGTGCAATAAACCCGTGGCTTTGAAAACCCTACCAGAAGCAAAAGAAAAACAATCTGTAATGAAAAAATTGAAATCAGAAGCCATTAATAACACTAAAGGGAGCCATGAAGCCAAATTAATGTTTCTACAAAGAAATACTTCCCTACACTAGGCAAATTCCTGGTAAGACTCTTACCTGGGTCTTTCTATATAGGATTCAAATTTCATTTTGAAGCATGCTTTTTACAAACTGTTTAGTGTTCATATGTCATTACCACTGTTGGGCCAGATTGCACCTGGCATCGATATAAACAAAGCTTTGGCAAGAATTCTTTCCTTTGGGATGGAGACATCTGATTTTCAAGCTGCAAACATGTCAGTGTTGCAAGACACTCCAAATAGCCTGTTTTACCAGTGCAGTAAATTAACCCGCCTGGTGTAGTGTTAAATGCTTTACAAACATCCACTGAAGGCGAGGGAGGGAAACAGCAAAAAAAAACCCAACAAACACAAACATTTCAATAACTCGTTTGACTATGAGAAGTGCAAAAAAAAAAAAAAAAAAAAAAATCAAAATACAGGCAAAGCTCAAAGGGAGATCCTTGGGAAGACAGGATGAATTTTCCACGTCTGGTCCTGCCTTCGACCCGGACGACGTGCCACGGTGTGGGAAGGCAGAGAAGGAGCAGAATGAGTTCTAGAGGTGCCAGAAAAAAAAGCCTCTTCATTTCAAAACCAGGAGAGGAGAACAGCAAACAGTGACTCTCACTCATCACAGCCTCATCTACGGGAGGAAGGCTTTGTGAGAGGCAAGAGGTTTGCCTTTCATTCCGCCAACGGCCGGCGGACAAAGACTACGTAGGCAAAACAGAGGATAAAATATTAGGCTATCCCCCTTGCTCGCCCATTGTTGGGGATGAAAAAGCTGAGCTGAACTTGTGGGCACTCAGAATTGGCTGAGTGAAAGCTCTGGGAGCTGCCTCATGCGTTTGTGCTCGGGCTGAATGGGCCAGAGGACAATGGGGGTTCAACCTGCCCGTGGCTCGGCGGCGATGCTGCCGTGCGGATGTGAAACTGGAACAGGCAGAAAGTAGGTCCCTGTGTGCATGGAGTCAAACAGAGACCTGTCCTGAGAAACACAGGCCTCTGAAATAGGTGCATTTAGCTAGCTGAAGCCATTTTGCTGCTTCTTGGCTTGCTGGTTTAATTATTACCACCTTCATCTCTTTAACGTGCACGTAAAAGGGTTGGAATAATTAATTCGTATTGCTAAGCATTCCCAAAACAACAAAGTTTACATCAGGCTGGGTGATGCCCAAGAGGATTCTATCTGTGTGTCAGGTGTAGCTTTATATCAGTAAGATCAGCATGATTGATTCTTGCCTGGCCAGCAGCAGAGGACTTAGCGTCCATACTGGCAGAGATTTTATCTGGTCAACAGGAAAGGAACACGGGCCAAGAAACTGCCAACACAGAATCTGAAGCTGTGAAACCTGGTCAAGAAGAAAGAAAGCCAAATAAGCAACAGATGAAAAATTATCTTAAAGCAAAGATCAAATGCCTCGGTTGGAAATGAGAATTGTGTCGGAAAAGATGATGCTTAGAGCATGAAGGGAGATAGGAATATTTATTTTTAAAATAATTTTATTTTTTTTTTAATAATA
>JAOEGS010016826.1:0-14542 GCA_025447755.1 Corythornis vintsioides | reverse complement strand
GCCTTCTCTTCTCCAGGATGAACAACCCCAGCTCCTTCAGCCTGTCCCCACAGCAGAGCTGTTTCAGCCTCTGAGCACCTTTGTGGCCTCCTCTGGCCCTGCTCCATCAGCTCCATGTCTCTCCTGTGCTGAGGGCTCCAGAACTGGATGCAATATTCCAGGGGAGCTTAAACTTTCTGCTGGTTGTTACAACCTTAGATGATTTTTTTTTAACAGTTTATTGTAGCATCCTGAATTCATTACCCTCATTTTTGTTCATGAAATGAAACTGTAGACACAAACTGCCACTGCATAAAAAGCAGTGAAGTTAAAGATAGCAATGAATGAACCAAAGTCCAGAGAAGCAGACAGATGGACTAGTAGATCTGGTCAAGATAGCACCACTCACTCCCCTGTTTAGACATCTGTTATATGTTTGCACAGCAGACTTGGCCAAAAGGTGGTTTTTTTGGTTTTAAAGGAGTACCTGTTTCTTTTTCAGAAAACATCCCAGATGTTGAGACTCTGTGCTAGCTGATGCTTTTTAAAAAGGCATTTCATGAAGTTTAATTCAGTATTTTTTCAATATTAAATTAAACTTCACTATTGAAATTATTTTAATTTCAATGTTGAAAATTTCGAATTTGAAATGATTTTAATTTTTATTATTTTCAGGTTTTGAAGTCCCCAAGGCGTGGCTATGCATCACAGCGGACTTTAAATGTAAGTATCCTGTGTAAGTATTTGAGGATCCTCAAATATTAACCAGCTTTTTTCTTTGCCCCTTCAAGCATCATCATTCCCAAGGCCGAGCTCAATGCACTCGAGCTGTTCTCTCATGTAAAGAGCAACCATGCCCTGTGTCTCCTTGGTCTGTCCTTCCCCCAGGGAGCCTGCATGCCACCCATGAGAGCCATCCCAGCATGATCCCAGCCAGGTGTAGCCCTGCAGCTGCACACAGATATCTGAATCCCTGGTGTTTATTGCCCACGCTGCATGCTCTAATAAAGGGCATTTTAGTGAGTGCTCTGAACGAGTTGCAGGGTTAAAAGGGAGCTCTGAGGTGAATGAAGAAGTGGATAGGTTAAAAAATACAGGTGTACATGTGTGTGTGTATGTGTGTGTGTGTGTGTGTGTGTGTGAGAGAGAGACTGAGCTTCACTCTGTGCTTCTCCTCTTAGGAGGTGGTGATAGCCAGTGCTGTACGGACACCAATTGGATCTTTCCAAGGATCTCTTTCATCACTGCCAGCCAATAAACTTGGCTCCATTGCAATTAAGGGAGCAATTGACAGAGCAGGTACATGAAACTAATTTTTTTTCTGTGAGGAGGATAACTTCAAGTGGCTGAGAACAGCATCAGTCCAAGTTGTTTGGTAAACAGAAGATCCTGTGCTTTTAGTTGCTGGTTCACTCTTAATGCCTTTATCATGGCACTTAAGTAAAGTTGCCTGTTGGTATTTCTTTCAATCTGAATTAAATGCTGCTTCTGGGAGCAGAATATTACTTGGAGGCATACCCGTGCTAATTAAAATCTGATTGAACATGCTAATTTTGTGGGGTGGGGTTTTATGGCACACTCGAGTTGATGCAGAAGTGACTTGTGCTGAGAGCAGTGGTCCCACTTTTTTTTTAGACATAATTGTGGCAGGTAGACAGTTGTGTGCATTTAATTGTGTGTGGAAAATGAGCTTTTCAGGTGAGTCAGTGAGGCTTGGAAGTGTTTGCTTTAGGTAGTTAACTGTAGCTTGTTCTGCAGGGCAACAAGGGGATTCCTTTTTTTGTGGGGGTGACCAGTTCATGTTTCATGTATATGAGGGTAGAGACCTGGGGTGCACACAGACTGCTCGTGGCACATTTCATCACTCTTTGCCACACAGCTTTAATGGGAAGGTTCACAGAAGGGAGTTGCACCTGCTGAGCAAAGAACCCTGAAAGAAACCCATTTTGTTTTATAGGTATCCCTGCAGAAGAAGTGAAAGAAGCTTATATGGGTAATGTCCTGCAGGCTGGACAAGGCCAAGCTCCAGCAAGACAAGCAGTGTTGGGTGCAGGTAGTTGTTTTTTTTTTTGCTGAAACAGCAGTGAAGTTTCATCTGCCCTTTAGATAATCCAGGTGTTGTTTGCACAACTTGTCTGACTCTGATCTTTTTGACTCAGGGCTCCCCATCCGCACTCCAACCACGACTGTCAACAAGGTCTGTGCCTCAGGAATGAAATCCATCATGATGGCAGCACAGAGCCTGATGTGTGGCAGCCAGGTATGTGGATTCTAGTGCTCTCCTGTGGAAAAAAACACACAAGTGCTGGTGTAAATTCAGTCCTGCTAATGACTGTGCTCTTTGATGTGTGCCTGGCTTAATAAAGCTGATTAGCCAGCTTTGGTTTTGCTTGTGCAACCTTAATTGCATTGGTTTAAAACAGGAAAGGAAAAATAAGGTTGGGAATTGTCAGATGTGTTTTTAGAGCTAAGCAAATAAGGTGGATTTTTGTTTTTTGGGGGGTGGTATTTGGTATTTCCATCCTTTTCCCTGCTGCTCTGGTCCTGACAGCCACAGAATAATAAAGGGTGTTAATTCTCAATTTTCTGGTGTGAAAAATGTTGAAAATGCATTTTGCTAGGCTTGGTTTTTGCTGAAATGCATTTCATCTTCACTTTCAGACACTTTAACACTTAAATTTCTTAAATATACATACGAAAGGAATGTTATTTCCAATTACATTAAAGATGCTTCAGGCTTTTTTTAATTGTTTTAGCAGAAGCAGAATCTGTTGTCACCAAATAGGTGCTTTTATTGAAGTGATGGAACTGCTCATCCCTGCCAACTGTCTTCTGAAATCCTGTATATGATGGGGGAAAAATAGTATCACTGAATGGGAGGGTGGGAGAACACACCATCCTCAGCAAGCAGTTAAATGCTAAGCAGTAAAGAATGTGGACAAATTTGAATGTAAAGACATAGTTTTATTTTTATTTTTTTTCTAAATTCCTTACTCAAAGCATTCTGGCAACATCTTCCCTTCTCTGATGTGAAGATTTTGTCAGGTCAATACATATTTTTGGCTTACAGTGTAAGTGGCTCATAAGTGATAAAAGCACTTGCTACTCTTTTATTTATTTTTGCAGAAAAAAAGTAAAATACTTAGTTTTCATTCTCCCTTCTGTGCAAAGAACAGCATGGCTGAGTTCAGCAAGAACTTGCTCTGCAGAGAAAGGCACTTTGGCCAGTGCCTGCTGAAGTTGCTGGAAGTCTTGTCACTGGACTTTGAACCAGCCCCAGCATCTCTGTGTCAAGAGCTGCATTTGGATTTAGTCATTTACACCCCCTGGGAGCAGTTGTGCATTTGGTTTTTGACAGATGCAGGTCATGAGCTCTGAAGAGCAGCAGAGTTTTCAGCTGAGCTCATCATGTTTGCTGTTACCAGTCTCTTAGAGCTGTAAATAACAGGGAGGTGGTGGTGTTTGGTTTTCCTGGCTCCAAACTGTGATGGTTCCCAGTGACTTCAGCCAGTGAACATCATCATATAAACAGTTTGGTGTGCTGATTTTTCAATGCCCATAATGATTCAGCTTAATTCAAGTTCAGTGATCATTAGCACCTCTTTTTTTTGCTGGCCTTTACAGATTATTAAACCATATTATAAGTCATCTCTCTTCACATAGTAAGTTGAGCCAATATGTAAAGCTGCAGGTACTTGTAAATCTCTGATACTTGTTCCTACAAGCAGTCATGGAGAATGCTCTGCTTTCTTAGTAACTCTTGTTTTCCTCTGAGCAGGATGTCATGGTTGCTGGTGGAATGGAGAGCATGTCCAATGTTCCCTACACCATGAGCAGAGGATCAACACCTTATGGAGGAGTAAAGCTGGAAGACCTTATAGTAAAAGATGGGCTGACAGATGCTTATAACCATATCCACATGGTAAATGTTCCTTATTTTCCCCTCCCTCAAGGTGTGGGGAGGTTTGAGTCAGCTGATATCCTCACTTACCAGCATGGTGACTGAAAATGGAGACAGCTGCAGGCTGAGGATGGGTCTGGAAAACAACTGAGGTGGAGATAGTGAAGGGCAAGCATCAGGGAAGAACAGCTTGAAAAGAGAATGATTGTCAGTTTATTAGGATTCCTGACCTTTGCCTCTGGCAATTCACAGCTGTAGGGCACTAGTGATCAGTTGGTGTTCTTGCTGACCAGGGAAACATCAGGAGGGATGGATTTGATGCAGACCTCACAGCTTCCATATCATTTGATTGCAGTATAGTGCACTCTGCTTGTGTTGGTTGAAATCTGCTCCCTGTTTCAGCTAAATTGGCTCCCACATTTCAGCTAAGATTGATTTTTGAGGATTTTTAGAGGAGTGTAAAGAGTGGCTTTGCTATGGGGGCAAAACCCCTAGGAGTTTGTTATAATGCACAGTTTTACTAGATTGAGACTGGGTTTCAGAACCTTCTGTCAATTATATTGGGTCATCAGGTGTTCAGATTGTGCTGGGAATGAGGTATGGTTGTGTAATTATGGTGAACTATGTAGAAAGGATCACATTCCAAAGCCAGAAGTCTTCTGTCATGTAGAAATGGGCACGTTTATTAGTATTATTAAATAAATATAATTATTAGTAGTATTAGTCACATTCACAGAATGTCAGGGGTTGGAAGGGAGCTAGAAGATCATCTAGTCCAACCCCCCTGCCAGAGCAGGGGCACCTAGACCAAGTGACCCAGGAACAGCTCCATTCCATTCTGGCAAGCTGCTGGTTGAGTGTTCTCAGTTAGATTTCTACTTTCCATCCCCAGAAGCAGCAAACCTAACGTGCCTGCTTTTCTCCAAGGGCAACTGTGCTGAGAACACTGCAAAGAAGTTCACTATTTCCAGAGAGGAACAGGACACTTATGCCATAGGCTCCTACACCAAGAGCAAAACAGCCTGGGATTCAGGAATCCTGAAAAATGAAATTGTTCCTGTTACCATTTCCAAAAAAGGTAGTGTGGAAAAGTGGGAGAAAATGAATTTTATTTCAGGCTGTAACACTGTGTTTGGAGCACACTGTGCTGGTCAAATGTGCAGGTTTTGGGAATGCTCATTTTAGATGAGCTAAGAATTTTCCCTTGTGAACTTTCTGATGAAGAGCAGTCAGTGACCTGTGATCTGGTTTTGTTTTTAGACCTGTGATCTGGTTTTGGTTTTCCATTTTTCTTCAGTGTTCCATACCAGACTAGCCACTGAATTTATCTAGTATGGCTTGAGGACATCTGTGTTTTGATTGCCATATTAATTACCTTAAAGAGAAATTATTTCTCCCTTTCATTCAGCCACTAAGAAGTATAAATGGATTTGCTGTGAAGAAATTTGCTTACAGATTTGATTTATTATTTTTTCTTCAAGTTTTTGTATTCTTGATGTGCATTTGTCAAGTTGGGGTTGTGTTTTTTTAACTGAAATAAGTTGCTTAAGGCAGCATTTAACCAAAATACTGTGTTAGAATGCCTCAAGAATGGACTGTTCTCTGAAACACTGAACCAAATCTGAATTTCAGGAAAGCCAGATACAGAAGTGAATGAAGATGAAGAATACAAACGTGTTGATTTCAGTAAAGTTCCAAAGCTGAAAGCTGTTTTCCAGAAAGAAAATGGTAAATATTGCTAAATATTATCTGCTATCAAGTAATAGTGACTTAATGCAGGTGTTTAATGGCAGGGTACCCTGAAAAAAGCCCTTAATTGTCTCCCAAGTGCAAGGATTCTTTGGTAGAGTGAAGAGTACTGCTCACCAGAGCTTGAGTGCCCAGCAGCACTCCCTTAACTTGTAAATGTTTGCTAAGATAAAGCAGAAACATCACAACTGTGAACTGCTTTGGATGCAGAGATGCTCCCAGAACCTTAAACCAGTGAAAAACTGTTTTGGTCATTTATTTAAAAGAGACTGAAACAGCTTCTGTGGTTTCTGTTCAGCTGCTGCCTCAGTCTGCAGCAAGTACAAGGTGGTGTTTCAGTGGGAGCTGAACCACCACTTGGATAAACAAACATGTAATTGTTGTTTAATCAAACTGATTGGAGAAAACTCATTTTAAGTTAACTCAGTGCAACTGGTATCAGCACGTGGTGGGGGCTTATGTTCAGGGGTCCAAAGGAAAAGGAAAAAAAAAATAATTAGCAGGCTATACTTGAGCTGTATCAGACAGAGTGTTTGAACAATGCCTCACCTTTCCTAGGGACTGTTACAGCTGCTAATGCCAGCACTCTGAATGATGGAGCAGCTGCCTTGGTGCTGATGACTACAGAGGCAGCCAAGAGACTGAAAGTCAAACCACTGGCACGAATAGTAGGTGAGATTTTGCTTATCTTTGGAGTACAGTCCTGGAAAATGCTAGAATACTCAATGGAAAATATTCCATCCTCACACTGGGACTCCTGTTTGGCTGGTTATCTGGTGTTCATGGGACAGAAAAGATGAGTCCTTAGGCATGACAGCTGCATCTCCTCAGAACAGGGCTTGAAATGTCAAGTGTCATACCAGCAGGCTTTGGATCATCAAGTTTTCTCTAGAGAATAATATGAACAGTACAAAAATGTTAGTGTGTGACTCACTTGAGACACTAAAATGGAGGTATCTTGGCCTGGTTTGCTGCTGGCAGAAACAGAAATCAGGTATGGTAAAAAAAAAAAAGGTCTTGTGAACAGCTTTTCAGTTTGTTTGGGGGGTTTTTTTCACCCTTTTTTTTGTCTTTTCACAGCTTTTGCAGATGCTGCTGTTGATCCCATTGACTTCCCAATTGCACCTGCACATGCTATTCCCAAGGTAGGAATAAAACTGAGGGGTTTTTGTCAAGCACAGAATGTGAATCACAGCATGTCAGGGGTTGGAAGGGACCTAGAAGATCATCTAGTCCAACCTTCCTTAGCACTACATTGGTGGTTCATCCCTCCAGGCTGTAACCAGGACCAGGGTTCCAATTACATCATAAAGAGAACATGCTTTTCAGAGGATCAAGACTAGGATGCAGAGTAACAGATTTCTCACAGCTCTGTGGGAAGAGAACATTGGTTTATGCTACTTTTGAAGCTTTGCAGCTAGGGTGGTTCAAAGGGAAAATAAAATTCTTTTCAAACTAGTCTGTATTTGTACAAGCACTGGGGACAAGTCCATGGCCTGAGGCAATCCTGCATCAGTTTAAATGTATTTACTGTAGCTGTAGTCTTAATATTACACATGTATTCTTGGTATAGGCTGCTCTCCAGTTATTCTTTGTGAAAGCAGAAGTTTCTGTTTCAGTACTTCCATTTTATTTGTTTTTTTTCCTCCATGTAAGCTTGAGTCAGACTATGGGCAGCCTGAGTCACTGGATTCAAAACAGACTTAATTCTTTTGAGAATTAGCTTCCTGATTTTTTTATTATTAATAGTAGTAATTATTTTTTTTATGATTATTTCTAGATTCTAAGTGAGACAGGCCTGAAGAAAGAGGACATTGCCATGTGGGAAATCAATGAAGCATTCAGTGTGGTGGTGCTGGCCAATATAAAAATGCTGGGTATTGATCCCCAAAAAGTAAATGTCAATGGAGGTGCTGTCTCTCTTGGGCATCCAATAGGGTAAGTAAAAGCAGCACTGGTTTTTGCTCTGCACACAGGTGTTGTTTTCTAGCCACACTGCTAACACCTTCATACCCTTCTTCTCAACTTTAACCCAAGCAGGAAGGGTAACAGGTCTGGTATGGAGTATAGATGACTTAAGTCATAAATATTTATTATTAAGTCATAAATTATTATTAATAGGACAGAATAAACAATAATAATCCAGATGTGAAGGAACCAAGGTGCCAGGCTGCATGGCAGGAGAACTTCATGGTTTAAGGCATAATGCTGCAAGACATACTGACATCTCCTTTGCACTATCAGCTGCTTCTGCTAAGAGAACATGATTCTTTTTGGCTTTAAAAGTGAATTTTGACAGGCTCATGCCATCATTTAAATGCCTGCTGTAGCACGAGGAGGATCAAAGCAGCACAATGCAGTGTATCAAGCTGCAAGCAAATAAGCTGTTTGAAATGAATTGTTATTTATTTGGGTTTGGCAGTAGATTTGTTGCCTTCTTTGGAAGAGCTCTGCAATAGAAAGACTTTGTAATATACAGACTGACAGGCAATTCCCTTTTCCCAAAGAAAGTTCAGGTTTGTGTTTGTGTACATCCAAAACTCTTCCTGTTTAAGCACTGTAGCTAGAGAAAAAGAATTTCTGTTGCATCTCAGGGTAGGTGGTGGGGTTTATTTGGGCTTTCCTTCAAACTAAGCTCCATCTATTGTCTTCTTCCTTTTATTCAGAATGTCTGGAGCAAGAATTGTTGTTCACATGGCCCATGCCTTGAAACAGGGACAGTATGGGCTTGCAGGAATTTGCAATGGAGGAGGTGGTGCTTCTGCAATACTCATTGAGAAGCTGTAGGTCCAAAGAGCATTAGATACAAAGCCTTGAACACCCTCTGATCAAGATGAGTGGTACCCCTTCCATCTTATTTATCAATAAGTGATAAATTCCTTTCTGCTATTCTAAATTTTCTTTAAACTTCATTGATTATTGATACAGACAACTGGGCTTTTCTTACTTTCAGTGGAAGCTTTTATACAGTGTAAGTAAAATATGTCAAATTCTGATGGTGTCTTGAGAGCTGACAATAAAGGATGTTTGTTACCTGTGGCTCCTCTCTCACTGCTGGATGGTTTTTCATGTGCCATTGAAAAGTAATTAATACTCCAGACAGGGATGTGGTGGAATCTCTTCTTTCTGGGAGGGGATGTTCTTGCAGAGGTAGCAAATGCACAGTAGGATTTAAATGCTGCATCCAAGAGAATTCCCCTCCAGTGGTGCTCTGACACCTGCTCTTCAAGAAAATTATTTGCCATATGCCAGCAGCTTAGAACTGAAGATGCTTTTTCCTTTGGAAATGTAAGTGAAGTGAGGATTCCCATCTCTACTTTCACCACATGCCCTGAGCTGAGAGCCTGTGGGGGTTGTCCCAGCAAAGAGCTACATTCTGGATTAAATCTATTGAAGAATATCACACATGCACTGTCACAATCTGAATAAGCATAAAATGGCACCATGGAGCAAAGAGAGTGGCTTCTGCTGCTCTGACAATTGCTGCTGTTAAAACTTAGTGTTTAATACTGAACTCTTTATCTTAAAAAATAACATAACTTTTCTATACAAGATCCAGAAAGCTGCTTAGTGGAGTTACAGAATATTAAGCAAGACACACAACTTTTTATTACAACAAAAATATTTATTCAAGCTGTAAATACTATGCAGTATTTAGTTACTGGATGGGTTTAATATAAACATCTACTGCATAATATTGGTTCCTTAGGAATCCTTGTATACTATCTGAAACATTGCCCTGTTGCTGTACAGATCTCTTAATGAAAACTTGCATTTTTTTTTGAAGACCTCAGTAATTTAAAAACAAGGGAAGAAATAGAACGTGGAGAAGAACAAGTAAAAATTTTTCAGGATTGGAGCAAGGCTTAGTGTGGCAATTTTCACCCATACCAATGTCTTACAATGTAGGCTGACTTGCCCTGGTGCCTGTTTTGAAGAAATGGGGACAAATTCTACATTCAAGAGAAAGATTAGATGTCATTTTTTTCTCTGTCACAAAGTGATACTTACCAAATGCTTTCTTAACAGTACCCATGACACTTAGCTGACTTTTGCAACAGAATATTCTGTAATTCTTGGCTAGCTATTGCTGCAGTTCAAGTATTCCCATCAGAGGATGAAGACCAGGGTTAACCCACAACACTGTACCCTGTTTGACAACAGCTTTTGCATTCCAACAACGTCCTGTGTAGCAAATGTGAACAGCTGAGGCCTATACAAATTAAAGGGCTGGCTTGGGAAAAGCTTCATTAGATGAGAAACACTTGTGGAGGTTTTACTGGTCTCATGTTTAGTTAGTGGTGTTTTTGTTAACTCATTCAATGCCTTGCAACATGGGTTTGATAGTAATGAGATAAGAGAGTGTTAATACAACCTGAAGATTAAGTCCCTTGGGAATTCAACAAAACAATGGGAAATGGCCAAGTTAGCTGCCCGTGTCTTGGAGCAGGGAACTGCAAACCCTGCCTTCAGTGTCACCCTCCTGGGTGAGTAGAGAATGCAGCAGAACACAGACAACGTGGTGTCAAAGGAAACATACAACTTTTCTTACATTACATTTGTACAAATTTACAGTTCTGCAAATTAAAATGGCTCTAGAATTAGGCAAGTGCTTTTTCAAAAATAAACTTATGCCAACTCAACGATATTTACACTTAGCAACCTGCTTCAGAAACAGCATGAATTTGCTATAAAGTGAAACTTCAGTGCACTGAAAGTGCAACTCACCCTTTAGAATTCTCTTCCCCATGCAAAACCTCAGCATAACACCACCCAGCTTTAGGCAGTCAGAGTTCAGCTTCTTTTTTTTTTGTCATTCATCATAATGCAAAGACAACAAGAACTTGTCCACGTCCATTCCTGCTGGAAAAGAATTTGGTAGCTTCTTTTTCTGTAGGAGAGGAAGAGTTGTGTTAAATATGAGAAATCTGGGGATACCATAGAATCTCTAAGCACTACTCTCCCCCTCACCCTTCAGTCTGCTTTGTAGAGGTAACTGCACAAAGCTCACCCAGAAATCAGCTGCTGAGACACACCAACACTTGGGTTTAACTCCAGGGCAGGAAGCAACAGGGCTGTGGGAGGAGGAGCCTCAGCCAGGCACCACCACTCAGCTCTCACAAGTCCAAAGGGTGTGCAGTAGACTACAGGGACTGGGAATACACCAAATGTGGGTTTCCAGTCCTGGTGGTAAATGAGGATGGAAGAATAGTGCAAGTTCTGTGGCTGAGCTTAATTGAATTTAAGTTTGGCCTAATTGCTACATTCCACCTAGAAACTTACTCTGAAGTTAGAATCTGGAAACTCATTCAAGAGAAACAATTTGATTCTCAAAGGTGTGTAGAGAGTGAGTAGGAGTTTTTGCATTCCAAGGCTGCACTAGGCTCAAGAGGCACAGTTAGTAAAACTGACAAATAAATAGGATGTTGGGGATTTGTACGAGCAGCTCTAAACCATAAATAACACACCTACAGGTGTCCTATATACGTAAAGCTTTACATGACAAAACAAATGCCTCTACTTGCCTTTATTTTCTTCTTTTTTGATGGCGTTGGAGAGCTCTGAAGGTCTTTTCTATTTGCAGAACGAGAATTCCTCTCGCCCTCACTCAAGTCCTCCAGTTTCCTTTTCTTCACAGCACTCCTCAAGGATCTGAACTGCTGAGTGTTGTCCTTCAGGGGGGTGGCAGCGCTAGTCCTCGCGATGGCCGCCCGCGACAGGATCATCAGCGTGTGGGCGGCCATGCTGACGCTGTTCTCACTGCCTGTTTCGCTGGCAGGGCTGCAGGCAGGCAGATCTGGCGTGGCGGGGGGCACCATGATCCTGGGGGTCGTGCTGTCCTCGTTGAAGCGCCGGCAGGTGGGGGTGCGGACGCTGTCCGCGGTATCCTCCGCGTGCCTGTCCCCAACCCCGGACGGCGTCCGCGGCACCGGCAGCTCCCCGTTCTCGGCCGGTTTCCCCGTGGGGCTGTGCCACTGGATGTCCTGCAGCATCTCCACGCACTGCTTAGCGAAGGGGCTCGACAGGCAAAGGCCTTGGGTGGACGCTTTGGCCGGTTCGCGCTGCTTCGGGTCCTTCGAAGACAGAGAAACGGCCGCGGAAGATTTGCCGCCGTTGGACAGCGAGCTCTGCTTCTTGTTCAGCTCCTGCACGGCACCAACCGTTTTCTCATTCCACAGGTTGACGCTCTGTTGCCCGTTGGAGAGCTTGGCGGGGTCCTGGGTCTTCTGTTTTTCATCAGAATCCCTCCTTAACTCGTTTTCTTTGTTTGCTGTGGTCTTGTGGAAGGGGTCAGACGGGAGCCCCGCAGGCGCCGCCTTCCGCTCGGGCTGCGGCTCCTTCGCGGCCGCGTTTCTGTTGCCACCAACTTCTGGCTTGCACAAAATCCTAGGCAGTGTTTTCTCCTTCTCTCTCTTTGTCACCTGTGCCTTAGCAGAGGAGGATGCAGAGTCAACAGCAAAGAAAGTGTTTTCACTTCTTTCCTTTTGGGATAAACTTTTAGTAGTCTGAACCTGGGTGTTTCCTCCTGGAGGAGGTAGGACGTTGTCAAAGCAAAGCACTCTCCTGTGACTTTCACTCGGTCTGGAATTGGAGCTTGTGCTCTCTCCTGATGCAACAGGTAAGTTCTCCTCCACTTTCCTTCCTAGTTCTGTGGGGATAAGCTTGTCTGAATTCCCAGTCCTGAAAAAGAGATTAAAACACTTCAGCAACACACTTGTTCTTACTGAGCAAGTTGGTTTCAGCTGGCTGCAAGTCCCCACCCACCCCTCAAAACACATGTTTAAAGCTCTCTCCATTCTCCAAAGTATTTTATCAACGTGCAAAGACCAAGAGTGAGGGATGACAGCTGCAGAAAGCTCAGAGAAGGCCAAAAAGGATGACAAAAAGCTAGAAAACAGTCTGTACAAAGTACAATTTAGGCACTCACCTTTGTGCTCGAGAATTTGTACGGTTCAAAGGCTCAGCTACACTTGGTACCACTTTTCCTGGAACAACAAATGAAGGATTAATAAACTACAATATTCCAAGTCAGTCATCTCACAGTTCCTACCATGACATTTCACCTGACAGAATCAATAAAGAGAATTCCAGCAGTATAACTGCATTTTTTTCCCATCAGTTTAAAGTTTACAGATGAATAGATTAGCAAAGGTTGCCAACCAAGAAGCTTTAGAGTCTGCACTTAAGGTAACACATAGACCTGATAAGGCAAAACCAACTATGCTGGGCTTAAAAATGCACAGCAGGAGCTTTCAGGTGGAAGGGAAATAAAGATGGTGAACTCTCAGTTATCCATCAGCAACACAGAAAGCAGACTAAATACAAAATCCTAGCTTTTTTCTTCATTTGAAGCTTCATTCTGTTTTCACTTTGATATTTAAGCCAACTCTTTAAAAAAAACAG
Source organism: Corythornis vintsioides (assembly GCA_025447755.1). Classification (NCBI taxonomy): domain Eukaryota; kingdom Metazoa; phylum Chordata; class Aves; order Coraciiformes; family Alcedinidae; genus Corythornis; species Corythornis vintsioides. The sequence goes on along the minus strand of JAOEGS010016826.1, from coordinate 1,509 downwards.
TGTAAAGAGCAAGTTTTTGTAACTCATTTTCTATCCTCAATTTTTTTCTTTACTCCCTCCCAAAAAAGAGAAATGAATCTAACTCCAGTCTTAAGTCTGCTATTTAAAGATGCAAGGTCAGAATGAAATGAATATACAGAAGTGTATACCTGAAACAGCAAACAAAAACAGGTAGAGTACATTTTTTTTTCCTATAAATGTGCAACACTTCTATTAAATATTTGCCTTAATAAATGCTTAGAATTGCTGACTTGTCTAATAACTTCTTTGTTACCATGTGGCTTAGTTTCAGTGGCAGCACTAAACTGTACATTCGACCTAGAAGAAAAATAATCAGATGTATAAAGACCTTTCCAAAACTGCTTGAGAGCCTTGAAACATTAGATTTTGGAAATAAGCCTGATCCCAAACCTGGGATCATTTTACATGCTGAGTTCTACTTTGTAAACTGAGCAAATACAGTCACTTACTGCAGGTACAGGCCTCTCTCAAAGCCATCCCAGCAGTTACCTGGCAGAGAAGTATTTGTATTTTAAAAGCTTTATTACTCAGAACAGACATTTCTTTAGAACCCCCACTTTTCTTCTGCCCTTCTCAAAAATGCCAGTTGGGTACCTGGATTAGTCTTGTTTCTTGCTCCAGGAATCTTCTGTGATTTGGGAGGGATGGGAAGTTTAGGGACACTTCTGTTGCACACTGGGTTTGCCACAGGCATATGCAGAACCTTGAAAGATATCAAAATATCCCATCACAATTTACCAAAGGACTCCCTCCCTGTCACTTCAGCTTTCATTTCAAGAAGCTTAACCTGTGATGTGCTTGTTACCTGGCGGGCAGGTGCTGAGAATGTGTTTCCATTCTGTCCTACCACTGAGAGAGGAATCATTCCCACCATTCCTTGCAAAACAGGTTGTACTGGAGATGTGATTATGATGGCAGAACCTAAGAAACACCAAAGTGTTCAGACTGCACTGAAATAGTTCAGAGGAAACAAAAGCACTGAGACAGGATTTCCAAAACATTAAGCATGGCCAAACACAGGGCAAGAAAAGCTATCAGCAAAAGATAAATGATCAAATGCAGAAGAATAGTCAAGCTTCTCTTTCCTTCTCTAGGAAAACAAACAAGCAAAGAAACAAACAAGAAAAGGAGATAATAACTTCAAGGAAAAAATGGTATTTCTAGAAAAGGCCAGCACTCCAAGATCTTGCCCAACCTGTTGCACTGGCCTCTGACCTCTATGATATATCAGAAATTCAAGGAGAACTGCAACAAGTTTTCAGTTTTGGAAGGAAATCTAAATGTGTTGATTGCAGCTGGTTTAACAGTTGAAAAAGCACTTCAATTTTGGATTGCTGCATTAACAAAAATGCTTCTTCCAGGAGATTTTATATTATGGCAATAAATCATGTTACACTTTGATGTTTGTCTAAATGCATTTCTGGTGTAGAATAGGTTTCTGGAAAATGAAACCAAACAAAACAAAAAAGTAATTTTCTACATTATTTT
>JAOEGS010016825.1:23321-36819 GCA_025447755.1 Corythornis vintsioides | reverse complement strand
TCCAGCCTAAGCTGTAGTTCCAGCCTAAGTGCTAGACATGAGGACATTTCTGAAGCCCTTACTGCTGAAAAGCCAGCTAAAGAGTGAGTGACTCCCTGTGATAACCTGGTCCCTGCCCAGAGAGGGCTGCAGTGTCAGGCTGCTTCAGGTTGGCTGAGTCACATCATTGCTTTCTGTGGGTGATGCATGGCAGGGAGAAAGCAGCACTGCACTCACATTCTTCCTGCTCACAGGATATTGGAAAATGGATCTGATGTCTTCCAACTAGCAAAACACAAGACTGGGCACCCTGAAGGGGTTTTTTTTGGTAGCAAAGCTCCTGCTCTGACAGCCCAGGGATTGCTCTGGGAGCCTTGAAAACCACACAGTTTTCCCAGGCTCCTTTTGCAATTCCATGGCTTATGAGTAGCCAGAAAACTCCCTTTTCCTCAAGCAGCTGCAATAATGTGAGAGACACTCAGATTACCCTCTGAGGCTGCCCAGAAGCAGCAACTCTTCCACACATCAGAGGGGAGTTTGGGAGGACAGACCTGTGCCCAGCACTTGAGCTGAGCAACATCTTCACTTCTTTCTCTTCCTCTCTGCCTGCTCAGATTTTATCAAGGGGTGCTGAGCTCAGGGTGCAGTTCTGGGGATCCTGTTGCATGTGCAGGGACATCTTCAGCAGCTTTTACTCACTTCAGGAACAGAGCTGATTGCACTGGATTGTGTTCAGCTTCAGTGCTGGAGAGAGTTGCTGCCTCTCCTGGGAGACACAAGGGCCACACAGCTGGATTCCCTTGCAGCAACAGGGACAGATACTGAACAGAAAGTCATTTTCCTGTATTTTTAATTAAAAGTGTCAATTCAGTCCTTGCCCCCTGCTTGGGAATACTCCACTTTTTGGCATACAGCATTTCTTAGGAGCAGCATGAAATTTCAGGCTGAAAAGCACCATCATTAGAGTAAGTGCCACAGCTCCATTCATGATGGGTTTGAATACTGATGTCACACTATCAAGCTGCCAATAGCACTATTTCCTTCCCTCTCCTTGGCCTTACTCTGCTCTAGGCATCTTCCTGAGCCATTAGGAAAGCAATAACTTGAATCTCACCCAAGCTGCTCTCTTTACTACCATCCCCATCTCAAAGGCTTGCTCTCTTTGGAGCAATGGCAAATACAAAGAAAGCATCCCAGAAAAAGCAACAACAAACCAAACCAGCAAACACAAATTTGACTGATTTGGAAAAGTGGAGAAATCCACAGAAACATCAGCACAACTGTGGTGTTCAACCCAAGCAGCCCCATCCTGCCCCAGCACCATTACCACACTGCCACTTTAGTCATACTCATGGGTAGGAGGCAAATTGTGCTGTGCTAGGATTAAATACTCTCAATTGCCTGTGAAATTGGAAGTGCAGGTCTTTCTGGGAGTGGTGTCTCAGGCTACTGCCCAGTTCTGGAAGCTATTGAACAGTTTAGACAAGCATTAATTGGCATTAATAGCCACCAGTGTTCACCTACCAGCAGTTCTGATCCATAAGAGCTGCCTGCTGTGAAACCCTTCAGCATCAGACCCTCCAGATGGAACAGCACTGAGATTTGGCTGATTGAGTTCTCTGGTTTGAGTATTCCACAGGGCAAGTGGGAGATGCTGGCAAATAAATGCCAGATACAGTCAGTTTGTGGCCAGGTAGCTATTTCTCTGATGTGGCAGAGCTTCCACCCTGCTCTCATCCATGCAGTGGGTCCTTTCTGCTTCTACCTGATACCAGTCACCTCCACAACTGGAAACCAGCTGCTTCCTCACAGCTCAAAGCACTCTGCAAGTGTAAGCAAGAACAAAAGACAGAGATAACCTGAGCTGACAACTGAGGCTGCTGCTCTTTCATAAGTGTCTGGAGTTTTACATCCTCCCTGCCCACTAAAACCTCTTTGGGGAGAATGAGCATAAATTTGTAAATGAAAGGAAAAAAAAAATCAATCCAGGGATTTGGAGAACAATGGCAGGTGCACACAAGAAATTGCAATACCACATTAGTTCAGTGGATTTGAGTCAGGCTTTTGAAACAGCAGCCAAACATCTGTATATTATGTACTGCACAAATGTAGCACAAGACAAGGGAATGATTCTTGCCCAGTGTGGACTGCATGTGTAGGGAAGAGGGAGGCAGTAAAGATGCATTAGGTGGGGTGGTTCTGCACACAGGCAAAACTAACTGTTGTAACTGCAAAAGCTCCAGAATTAAGGGGAAAAGAAGAAGGAAACAAAACAGCAGAGGCAGCAGCAGAGTATAGGTCAGGTCACTTGAATCACAGAATCATTCAGGTTGGAAAGACCCTGGGGATCATCCAGTCCAACTATTAACCCTACTCTGCACAGTTCACCCTAAATCATGTCCCTCAGAACCTTCTAAGGAGAGTGAGCCCAAGACATCTCAAACCACCAGCAACTACAGAGCCATGAGGATGTGGACTTAAGGCAGATGGGAGCTGGGAAAGGGCACTTGCTGGGACACCCATTTGTTTCTGTGTCTCTCCCAGAGAGCTGGGTCACCTTTTCCTTCCCTGTTCAGTCCCCCAGGCTGGAATGAATCTGGTTGTGCTGTTCCATCCACAGCATTTCCCAGCCCAGGAGAAGGGTGCCTGCCCTGTGTCCCTCCAAACTCCTGCAACTAATGCATTCCCAGAAGAGTCTTTTCACCCTCTCCCCTTTGCATTGCCACTTGCCATGACAGAGAAAAGCAGCACAAGGCAGCACAGGGAAGAAGCCCAGAGCCTGTGACAAAGCAGAGCAGAAGTTCATGCAGCTCTGAGACTCCATCAGTTCTGCCATCTCCAGACAAAAGCAAGGAGGAGGAGAATCAGAGACATCTCCATTCCACTCCTGAATTTGCACAGGGTGCTGCTGCCTTTTCACAGGCTCACACAGGTTGTTCTCTCCTTTATCAGCACCAGGATTCATCTGCCCAAGCCAGTCTGCCCAGCCTGCCTTTTTCTGCAGTAGCACTGCTAAAGCAATTAACATTTCAGTTTTGCAGTGAAGGTAAAAGCTCTCAGGCTGCAGAGTGCCACTCTCAGCAGAAAGCACTGTTGTGCTTTTCAAGGGGTGCAGGAGGATCCTTAAGCAGCTCAGTGCACCCAGGCACAGTGACAGCTCTGGAAGGAGTCATCCTCACAGTGAGCTTTGGAAGGCAGCACATAAACAGGAGCAGATTGAGGGTCCTGGCAATGGACATTCTGAGAACAGATGAAGGAGGGCAGCAGCAAGCCATGGATTTTTCCACCTCAGAGCTGAGGAGGAAATTGCAACCTCCAGGCAGCAGGAAACAATCTCCTACTCCTGAGCTGCTGAATTGGTTGCAATTCCTTTTTGCCTGGCACAGAACAGAGCTGTGGCACAGAACAGGTGAAGAAGTGCTGTTCTACCACTTCCCTGACAACTTCCATGCTCCTGCTCCATTTTGCACAGCCAGGAGAGGTGCAGCTCAGCAGGTCTGCCCTCTGAGAGGAGCTGTGCCACCATCCCAACACGAGACAGCACCGTGCCATCCAGCTGGCCTCTTTGCAGCTGAGAAGATGATGCCACATGCCAGGCAAAACCAGCCACGGGGATGGCTGCAAGTGTCTCACACGTAGGATCACTGGGAGGGGTTGAACAGCATCGAGCACACTGCAGGGGAGCAAGAAGACATCCAGCACTGCCCTCCACGTGCAGGCTGCCAGGCCAGCAGCTCATCCCAGTGCCAGCCCAGAAGGGCCACCATTGCAAAGGAGAAACACTCCCATCTCTGCAGAAGGTGCTAAGGCAGGTGGGATCATAGAAGGAAGAGATGAAGAGCTTGGCACAAGCCCTGCAAGGGGGGCTGGGACAGAGGGTGGCTTTGAGTGATGTGAAAACCTGGCTGCCAGAAGTTGGACTGAGCTCCACCAACTCATTCCACACAGCTCCCCAAACAGACACACTTCCTTTTCTTAGAAGCACAGATGCCTCTCTCTATTTAAATCCCTGCTCCAGTCAGGGGTTGTACTAGCTGTAAATTTGAAAACTGGGGGGAGGGGGGGAAGGCACTGAAGATTCCAATATGTAATTTTCTCTTTTTTGGCTTATTAGATTATACCCTTGTTTAAGAACTAACTGTTCTTTTACTTGGTGTCCTTTTGGCAACCATCTCTACCTAGCAATCCGTGGGTGTGTGCACTCCCCCAAGTTTGCCTGTACTTGCCTAGGGAGTTCAAATGAAATACAGCTCAAGAAATTGTACTCCTTCAGCCCAGGAGCCCGACTATTTAGAGCAATTAATCACTAAAATGAAGCAAAGGCAATGACTGGCACTGTAGAGGAAGAGAAAAAAAAAGCAAGTGAGGTGAGAGCAGTGCTGAAACGTGCTCCAAATGCAGAATGCAGCAGGGCAGCAGCACGTCTGCCTCAGCAGTGCAACCACAGCAGCCCACAGCGCTGCTGCTCACCACCAGCATTCCCCTCGGCCAGCAGGGTGGATCTGGGATCTTCCCCGAGGTGATTTTGCTCTCTTCACTCACACAAGTCCTAATGCCGATGTTTAGTACTCCCTGGGAAGGCTGACGTGGCCCTGCCCCCAGACTGAAAGCCTGGGAGGATCTGCAGCATGCTTGTGATAGCAGCTTCCACTCCTCAGGAGTCTGCCTCAAGGTGTTCACAAATCCACCTGAAATCATGAGGTATCTGCTGTTGGAAAATGAGGATGGCAGATGATTGATTGATGGCTTCAATGCCATAGATTTCTACTGGGATATGACCTAATCCTGCTGAGGTACAACTGTGCCCATAGCCAAACACCTCCACAGGTCAGAACGGCAAGGAGAGCTTTACAACCCCTCCACCAGAGTTTGAACCCAAAGTTTGCTGTTGCTGACTGTTCAAATGAGCTGTGCTACCACCGAGGCTGATGGCAGGATGCTAAACCTGAGGCAGAGAGCACACAAAACCTGTAGGTTTAGGCTGTACTGCCTCAACCCTGCCTACAATCTGCTTTGTGAGCTGTGTGAACCTCTTACACTGTGTTAGACCATTTTGCTGCTAGCTGTGCAGTGCAGCTAGCCTGGGAACATATGGCAGTGCTTACATCTGGAGGCTTAAAAAAGAAAAGATGTAGCTTCAGACTGCTTCAGGAAGGATGGTGCATTCTGCATCCAGATCCTCACGCAAGGCACAGGCAAAGCCCTCAGCCCAGTCCCACTGCCACCAGATCCCAGGGAAGGTCAGTCAAGACATAACTGCTCCAAACAGCACTCTCATAAGCTTTGATGTTCCAGACCTGCAGGCCAGCTCACTCCTGTGGGGAGAGCCTCACCTGTCCTGAAAAAAACATCAAAGGAAATCCAGGTGAACATTTCTACTCTGAGCAGCACAATACCTGGAGAACTTCACCCTTCCTTCTCTACTGGCTTCTCTTTTCCCAACCTCCTCAGGCTTTTCATGACCACACTGCTCCCTGTTTGCCAGCTCCTGTTTCTCATCACCCACCTCCCCATCTGCAAGGCCACGTGTGCCAGCTGTGACTAGCATTTTTTGGCTTCAAAAATCACCTCCAGGCGTTGTTCCTCACAGCATCCTGGACACTAAAGATGTCCCTGGAGGACCTCACCAGGGGTAAATTCTTCACCTACTCAGTGAGGGTGGCAACTGAGAGCAATTAGCAGAACATATCTTATTTTTATTGATTTCTTCTCCTTATTTCATGATTTCTTCGTTCTTATTTTCTTGATTTCTCCTCCTTCCATCCTAATACTTGTTGCACTCACTTGGTGCCTTGTTTCAAACAGAAATTCCTCCAAGGCAGTGACTTACTCCTGTGTTCCACAGGTATTCATCAAGCTCCTGTAAATACCAACAGTAATTGGTACCTCGTGAGTCAGTGTGCAGAAAAAGCAGCTTTCACTTCCATGTACAAGCAGATCAGCAGCTACCACAGACTTCATTAATACTTCATGGTGACTTACTCCCTCAGGAGCAGCAGGAGAAGAAAATCTTCCAAGTGTGACAGCTGAAAAAGGTGGATTTTAGCAAAGGACTTGGAGTTACCAGGTACCTGTAACCCCTTTTTTGTTTCACTGTCCTGAAAGGCATATTTTTCACATGTTCTTCAATGACTTCACTCTCCAACCAACCTGTTTTCTAAACCTGTACTTGGCAGGTAGGAGCTTCACTTGGCTGGGAAAAGAGCCTCCTAAGTGCAAAAAAGCTACTTTTGCAAATGGAGCTTTAGTTCTGTGGTCTTCTAGACACTTTTTTTGAAACCACCCTGAATTTCAGGCTGGTTCAGAGCCCAGTGCAGCAGGGCTTGAATCCAAGGACAGGACCAATCATAATGACTGGATCCAAGTTTCAGTGAGTGGCAAATCAGAAGAGAAGCACCACTGAATCCAACTGCAGATCTAGCTGTGCTGCTGTCACTGCCAAGTGGTGAGGCACACAGTTCAGCACACAGCAATTCACCTTCTTCCCAGGTGGGTCTTCCAATCTGTGCTGAGCACCACACCAGCAGCAACCCACTGAGGGAGGCTAAATCTAGCAGAGGTGTAGCTGCTGTAGCTTGTCATTTTGGAGCAGATGCACATCTTGAAGGCTTCAGAAGACAGCACACAGGCACAGGGTTGGGTGGGAGGCAGGCACCTCCACTGGGTTCTCCATATCAACAGGCTCTGATCACCTGGGAGAACCCTCAGTGATGCCAGATAAGGTGCCTCTGCCTCACCACTCATGCTAAATTCTCCTCCAATTCCTCCCTACTCCTTCCTGAAACTACTGTCTCCTTGAGTTTTGGATGGAACAAAGCAATGCCACTGCAACAGCCCTGGTGCTGAAGAACTCCACTGCAAGCAGAGAGGGGTGAGAAAGAGGTGGGACAATGTATGCAGCAGGGCAGGGGCTTCTGCCTACACAGCCCTTCCCCGTGATGATGGGGAAAAATCTGATGATTTTTGATGTCAAAATGCATGTACTGCTTTGTAGCTGGATCTCCAGGGGAGGTTGATGTTGGTAAATGTGCTTTTTGTGCCATTTTGCCCCTTGCTAGGGCACGTGTTTGGGATTAGTGGATGGACCCAGCCACCAATCCATTCTCCCTAGCACCTGCCTCACTTCTTCTGATGCTTTTAATCCTCTGTTTTACTCCAACAAAGTGGAAATATTCCCCAGCCCTGGTGTCTGGCTCTGAGCTTGCTGGTCTCCTCCTCGGGTGCTCTGCAGTAAATAAAGTTTACAGTGTGACATGAAGATTGGAGGGTGCTTTGCAGCTGAATAAAGAGAGACCTCTGCCCAAGCAAAGGTTGGTCCTTCATTAGATCAGCCCACGGGTGAAGCCTGAGTGTAGTGACATTAGTGAACACCCTACTAGAAGCCAAGAGAAGACTGCAGACCCACAGATGAGTCATGAAATCTGTCTGTTCCAGTGCTCTAATTACATTGCTCATCCAAGAAAAGCCTCTTTTGGAGCCATTAGGTCAGAATCTGTTCTCCCTTAGCTGTAAATCCCTCATAAGTCAGTGAAGTCAATCGATTCATATTGGTGTAAGCAAACCCAAGCAGAGTGCACTTGCACAGCCTTTGATCTTTCTCTCTCTCTCTGAACACCAGCTCACAGAATGCCACTAAAGAGACAAGAAATCCAGGCCCCCAGGTCTCAAGCAGGCTGCAGGCACTCTGAGCAGCAAGATCAACATCAAGCACTGGAGTTGGGAGGTGAAGGAGAAGCCAGAGAAGAGACAAAAGCTTTTTCTGTCTCCCCTTTAAGATGAAAGGCTATGGACCACCCAGAGGACCTAAGGACACTTGTAAAAGGGTTGGAACTTGGCACATTAAAAGGTGACATACAAAAGGAAAATAAATTCTCTATCTATCAATCTCCATTTCTGTCTTTTAGCAGAATGGGAATGACAGAGAAGCAGAGCTCCCCTGGCTCTCCAGCACACCCAGTGAGCATGCACAGCTTTTCTGCTACACACGACTAAAACACCAGAAGACTGAAGACCAGCAAAGCCAGACATTTGTGTTTCAGGAAATCACCTGAATGAAGGATTCCAAGCAATGGTCCATTTTGTCCTAATAGACATTTCCAGCTTCTTCCTCTTCTTGAAAGTCTCTACCAGTGTGCTGTGCAGGAAAACTTGCCAGCCTCTCCTTGGCAAAGAGCTCTGCACTGTGAATGAAAGCAAAAGTCACTATTCAAAAGGTACAGCTTGGACAAAACCAATAGAGAAGACCTCAAGAATCCCCTGAATATGAACTGTGTTGGAGGATGTGAAGAGTAAAGGAAGAAGGCCACGAGGTGTAGACTGGAAAGCATAAGGATGTTCCTCTGTCTAGAATTCCCTGCAAGCAGAGAGCAGCTGAGGAACACAGAGCTTCTAGAATGCAGAGAGCTGAAAAGCTGATCCCTCCTGGACATCCTGAACCTAACGTTTGTTCTTGCAAAATCATTTTTTTAAGTCAGTTGGAGATGACTCAGGATAAAAGAGCTTTTGAGGAGTTGTTTCTAGTAACTAACACCCATGAACACATATCCATTTGGGATAGACATTGGCATTTCTTTGGTTCAGAGGGAAAAACCTCTTCTGTCATTGAACACCAAACTGTCAGGCTTTCCATCCCAGCCCCTGCATTTGATATCTCCAAGTTCTGAAACTAGGTCCTCTGGGTTACACATTTTCCACAGCACTGAAATGTTCCCAGTGTGAGGGAGACAGAGACAGAGATATCTGTGCTGGCCAATATGGAGCTCTATTGATTTTGTTGGTTATATGATGTTTATTTACTTTTCTAAGCCCTGTTTGAGAACATTTTCTCTTCCTTTCAGGCTACTGCCACACTTTCCATTTGCTACAGGAGCTAATATTGATGCTACACCATGTGTGTGTGAATTTGTTGGGTGAGTAGGAGGGGATGCTTCCTTCAAAAGACAGCCTCTCCAGACCAGATTCTGCACACGTTTAAAGCCAACCAACAACCAAAACAATGAGATTGCACAGGATTTACAGAGAGCAACTGAGCAGAGTCTGTCCCAGTCTCTCAGCAGCCACCATTTTTGTCTGTTGGGAAAGGTGTAGGTGGTCTCTCCCACTCCTGTTGATGGAAGGGGGTGGGAACACAGTACCACACAGGAATAAAAACCAGCTTTATGGTGAACTGATATATGAACTGGAATTAACAGGGTGGTGGGAAGGGAATGAATCAGCCAGTCCCAGAGAAGACAAAGACATTTTTCAGACACTACCCTGGATCCCACCCACTCAGAAACAGCATCTTTTCCTGGCCCTTGTGATACATCTTTTCCTCTCATCAAAAAACTTGTATTGCAAGATCAAGAAAACCTATAAAAGTGACCCTGCCAGGAGCATCCCACACTCAGCTGGTGATGTCCACTCAGTCCAGAGGTGCCAAGTCAGCCCAAGGCATCCAGAACTCTATGTGTGTACATGATGATTGGACCAATGCTTGAAGACTGGAAATTATGGAACCCAACCAAAGTTTGGCACTTCCAGAGTTAGGAAAAAATTCATCCAAGCTGTGGAACATGAAGAAAGAAATGGTCCTGATCCCTGAGGTTGTAAAGACCAGCCTGTATCTCTCTGACTGTTACAGCAGAAGACCCAGAGTGGAAGGCCATGGAGAGGGAAGGAGGTTTGGAAACCCCACAAGGGAGGCTGTTCAAAATCTTAGAGGGCTCTTCTAGAAAAAAAAAAAAGTGCATTTGGGCTTAAAATCTGTGTAGTAAATTATCCTTTCTCCCCCTGGTGCAGGCAAGTAATTCCTTTCACTTTAATGGCCAATTTTATGGCTGCTAATAACATTTGTAGCTAAGATAATGACAAGGATAATCAAATCCCATGCTTGAGGGCAGAAACTGATTGCTGCGGGGGTTAGCAACGAAATCACCATCACCATAGAGTGCACAGGTGTATTATGGGATAGACTGCCTTCCTCCAAAGCAGAAGAGCATTGGTGTCTGCCAAGATAACAGATTGGGTGATTGTCTGTGTTATGGAAATTGCTGGTTTGTATGCATGGGATTTAGGGCAAGAGGAGAAAGCTCTTTGTTTCAGCACGAGCCAATCTGGAACCCAAAATGCAAGATGAGCAGGGGTTGCAAGGTGCAGATTGATGCCCACTGTAGCACAGCAGTTCTCTTGAAGCTGAGTTCAGCTTTGACCATCATGAAGTCCACTGCCAGACAGCAAAATCTGCTGCACATTTAGCACACAGACCCACAGAGTATAGAATCCCAGAAGCTGAGGGCTGGGAGAAACCTCAGGGAATGATGGGACCTGTTTTAGGATGTTCAGATCCTCAGTCCATCACTTAGGGGGTCTTGAACTCATTAGTCAGCTCCTGCTCAGCATCTATCAGCCACCCATTCCTGCTTCACATGGCTTGGAAGGACTCAGTCCATTCAGGTCTGAGGCAGGATGAACACCAAGCCTGTTCAGATAAATATCCCACTGCTGCCACTCTGGAGGTTCCTTATAAATCACCTTACAGATGTTTTCAGAACATACATCTGCCTTGATGAAGTGTAAACACTGGGTATAGACACAGAAAAAACCTACCACTGTCCTCTTTACAACCTTGCAGACATCTGAAGACTTATTTTTTCCCTTCAGATATTCCTTGTCCAGACTTAACAATCTCTGTCCACACTGAATACAGATCAAGTTTTCTCTTAACATTTTGATTTTCCTCTTCCTCTCTGTGCCCAAAAGCAGATCCATTTTTCAAGCTGAAGACTTAACAAATACCACCAAAACAGAATAGCTACCTGCTGTGACTTACATTTAACACTTGCCTGTTTTGAACTTCTCATATGATAGATATATTTAGACTGCAATCCACCTTACCAGCATGATGTTGCAGTATTTTCATCTAGTCAAGTTGTATATTTTTTTCTGTGTGTGCATTTGGGGTTTCCTTCTGCCATGAAATACTTTGCATTTGTCTTGATTGAATGGCATCAAAATGATTTGAGAACATCTCTCCAAATTACCAGAAGAATTCTGTATTGTGCCCTCTGAAGTGCCAGCCACTCCTCTGATAATAAATATGTGTAATCTCTGCTCTGTCAGCCAGGGAAAGATGAGCACTACCAACCACAAGACAGACCCTTGTAAGACTGTACATGTTATGTCCATCCTGTTTGACACATAACTAATTACAAGTATTTGTGATTTTATCTTTTTTTTTGGTTTTAATTGAATCCTGTTGTGAAATTACCTGGTGGCAGTTTTCTCAGGGGGCAGCTGGGTTTGTATTTTCTGCCCCATTTACAGGCACCAGCAGAGTGGAGGTGCTTATCACACATGTGATAAAGCCAGTCCCAGTGAGACTTCCAGACCTTGCACCCACCCCTGGCAGCTCAGTCTGTTTTTCTACTGTAATTACAAGAACTCAATGCTATTATAATGCAATAAAAAGCACAATCTTCTGCTCTCCCACTACTGGCCACCTAGTGAAAGAAAACCAAAGTGAGTTACTCCAGAAAAATCTGCATTTATTCAGCTTGTCCCTTCCTATCCCCTAGGTGCTTTCATGCTGATTGTTGAACAGCTTGGTCAAATATCTTTCTGAGTATCAAATTTAGGTTGACTGAGCATTACCTCCCCATGTTCTGTCCCTTTTTGAAAGATAGGCAGCATGTTTGTTTTTCCTGCAACAGCCACTGGCAGAGCTGTTCAAACAGCAGCCATAAAAACCCAGTGACACTGCTGACAGGGAACAGTTGCTGCTCAGAGAAAAGGTTTGATCCTTACCCAGATATTCAGCTGGAGACAAAACACTAGGATGCACTGATAATCCCCCGGGGAAGCAGGAACCTTTGGCAAAAAGGGACAAGATAAACTGAATAGATCCCAAGCAAGATGCAAGGCAAACTTCAAACAGTGTGTGTGCCAAGGCCCATGAGGTGAAGGCAGGAGGAGGTTGGTCCATACCTTGCCTCCAGGCAGCATGCACAGGTCATTCCCAACACATCCCTGTCTAGCCTGTTCCTCAAGACCTAGCAAAGAAGATCCCACACCCTCCCCCAGGCAACATATTGCAGTGGTTCACCAGGATTTCTCTCTGTGGCCACCCCTTGCTATTGTTTCAGAGCTTTTCTTATTCACTGTGTCACACTCCAGTTTTCAGGAGCAGCTCATGGTTTAAACTGATTTGAAAAGCTCCCCAGGTTGGATTCATGTCAAAGAGATCATTTTTTAACTGCTAGTCATCCAAATCAGGGCCAGCAGCTTCCACACTTGCATCCCATGCATCCACCTCTTCAGCACCACCAGCCTGCCCTGGGGCCCATCTTCAGAAAAGAAAAACCTCCTGAAACCTCTGAAAAAAAAGAGAAATCTATGTCATACCAAAATGTCAGCAGCTGACCTGTCTTCATCATAGGGACATTGACTCCAAACATCATCCAACAGCAGCAAAGGAGTTGATGAAAAATGATCTCTGGTGCCAGTCCAGTAAGTCAGACAGAGCTGAATGCAGATTGATACAGATGAAGCTATCACAAGCTCAGGAGTGAGTGCTACAAAGGCTTCTAAATGAAAATATAATTGAGGGTGGATATTTGGGAAGAAAACAAAAAAGGAAGCCATTGTGAATCATACTTAGTGCTTCACAAGCATTAAAATAAATCTCTTGGATGTGCAGGGCATTCATGAACTGACTTTTAACACTGCTAATTTGCTCTGTTGGCCTAGATCAGTAGGTATCAGCTTCTGCTGTTTCCTCTCACTGGCAGAGTGCACTCATTAAGGCAAACACATTGCTAATAAAGTCCTAATTGTTTTGAAAAGTGCCCTTTAAATAACAGGCCTTTTACTCCCAGGCAGGATGTGTTTTAAGAGCTGAAGTCTTTGCTGCCAAAAAAAAAAAAAAAAGTGGGTGGTCATTTATTTGTTTGTCAGACAAACAGAGCAGAGAAGAATGCAAAAGTTGACAGGGCATCAGTACACACTGAGCAGCTACCATCTTCTTTTCCTGGCATCTGCATTCCCACATCAAACACCAAAGGAGGGAAGAAACTCTGAAGGAAAGACTTTGAGAAGATGACTGAATTCTTAATATATCATTTAGAAAGTCAAGTGAAGAATGGAAGCAAAATCACTGGGATTTCCAGGAGCTTCCAGTGACACAGATCCAGTGTCACTGGTTTAACTATCACTGCCTAGAAATAGCTTGAGCTCATTTCTAACACAACTAATGATGAAAAAGGGAATATGACTGCAGTGATAATTCATATTTGGTGCCCAGGAGCAAACAAATAGTAGATCAGGGCCTTTTATGGAGGATGTGGCAAAGCAACAGTGAGTAGATGCCTTCCAATGCTGGGAGAGACTCCCACTGCCTGTGGTTGTTCCCCAGACTCCCACATCCCAAAATAAGCTTTTTTCCTCTTTGGCAGTCTGGGACAACCCATTTTCTGACAGCTTAGAATATGGAATGATGATGAATAATGCTGAAAAGCCATCCTCCTACTGTTTCTAGCCCTCA
>JAOEGS010016825.1:0-13920 GCA_025447755.1 Corythornis vintsioides | reverse complement strand
CTCAACGCGGGCTCCGCCACCGCGCTCCGGGCTGGGCTGTGGGACAGAGGCGGCGGGACGGCGGGAGGGGACGGGAGTGAGGGGAAAGCGTCTCCGCGGTGCGGGCTGCGCTCACACACCGCAGCTCCACACACCGCAGCTCCACACACCGCAGCTCCACACACCGCAGCTCCACGCACCACGGCTCCACGCATAGATGCCGAGCTTCACACAACACAGCCTTACACACACAGCCAGCCTTACACACAGCGAGCTTCACACACCACAGCCCAGCAGACACAACCCTACACACACCGAGCTTCACACACCACAGCTCAACACACCACCAGCTCACAGCTTACCACAGCCCAGCACACAGCCTTACACACGAAGCTTCACACACCACAGCCCAGCACACACAGACTACACACACTGAGCTTCACACCCCACAGCTCATCCCCACACAGAGCCTTCAGACACCAGCCTCACACAACATGGCACCCAAACACAGCCCCACACACCACAGCTCACACCACAGCCCCACACACCACAGCTCACACCACAGCCCCACACACCACAGCTCACACCACAGCTCACACCACAGCCCCACACACCACAGCTCACACCACAGCCCCACATACCACAGCTCACACCACAGCCCCACACACCACAGCCCCACATACCACAGCTCACACCACACCACAGCCCCACACACCACAGCCCCACACACCACAGCTCACACCACACCACAGCCCCACACACCACAGCTCACATCACAGCTCACACCACAGTTCACACCACAGCCCCACACCACAGCCCCACACACCACAGCCCCACACACCACAGCCCCACACACCACAGCTCACACCATACCACAGCCACACAAACACAGACAGAACCCCCTACACAGCACCTTCACATCATGTCCTCCCCACTCCACACACCCAGAGCTCCACACACCACAGTTCCACTCACACAGCCCCACACACACTGACCTTCACACACCACAGTTCCACTCACACAGCCCCACACACACTGACCCTCACACACCCCAGCTCCTCAATCACAGCCCTTTGCCCAAGCATCACTTCCCCGAGCAGGGCACACGTGTAGACCCTAGCACAACACACACACACACACACACACACACACACACACACACACACACACACACAAGTGCCATGGTGCCAATGCTCAGAGGAGCCAGCCCTGCTCCACACAGCCCAGCCCTGTGGCAGCTGCAGGCCTCCTGTGTTAGAAATGGTGTTTTCAGCCTTAGTCAAAGAAGACCAAGCTGCTTCTGACTGCTCTGAATTCCCTTGTTTTAGGACTTTCTCAAATCCTGACCCTGGGACTCATCACTCTCATCCTCCATCCCTAAAAGCAGCTCCATCTATGGCACTCCTGGCTACACGTTGTCTAAGGCCTTTGGATGTCCTTCCTGAGATACAGAGGGACAAAGGGAACCCAGAGCCTTGCAAATGGAGCAGATCAGTGGGCTGAGGAGCCAGCCTCCAGGACTGAAGCTCTCTGAAAGGTGCACCTCAGGCTGAGCAGAGAAAAGAGGTCACCAAGCCCTTTGTGAAACTTGGACCAGGGAGGAGGAAGAATTAATTTCATCAATTCAGCAAACAAGATTTCACCCAGGGTAAGTTCTGCATCACATCACTTGAGCTTGATCACAGAATCACAGAGTTGTTACAGTACCACATGAAGCAGGAAGGTCTCTCCAGATGAAGGAAACCTCTGTGTAGCAGCAACAGGGGGAATGAGGGGAAAGAAAGAAAATGAGGAAATATCTGTTTTCTATCAACTTCTTAAAAATAGAAGTCTGATTACCATTGCCCATTTCTGATTCCCCAAGAGAGACCAGGAGAAGAAGAATAATCTATAAATAGTTTGCAACGCAGAGAATCCTATAGCAAAGTTGCTGGGAAAGATCAATAGCATGATTCAAGGAGGGCTCCAAATTACATCTCAGGGGAGGGAAGTGCTGAACAGAATTGATAAATGAGTTGCAAATGCTGTGTGTGTTGTGTGTGTGTAATTAACAGAGGGTGACTGGGATCAATAGCAACGAAGGAGCTGCTCTAAAAATAGCACTCAGGCAGGGATTGCAACCTGCAGGGCAACAGCTTGGATGGAAATGTCCCCTGGAGTAATTAACCTTTAGCTGGAAAGTGGTGGTTAGTGTGGGGTCAAAGCAGAGCCTGTGGGCAGCTGGGAGGGAATGAAGCCTCTGTGGGACTTCAGGGCACAGAGCAACGTGACAGTCGTGGAGGACAGAGGCACAGCCACCAGCTCACAACCTTCCTCTGATCCAGCTCCAGATGGGTGTAGTGCTTTCTGGAGAAAAATCTGGGTATCAGCATTTTGCTGGGGTGGTGGAATGAGAAATATTTGTAATTCTGGCTACTTGCAAAGGTTTACTGTAGAAAACTCACAGTCATTTTTCAACCATCTATTTAGGCCTGCAAGAACTTGTGAGTTTCTTCCTTTGTGCTGACCTTCTTGCCAGGAAACTATCCACCTCTCTGAGGACCAGCCTTTGCTTATCCAGACTCAGCAGCAGAAGTCCTTATTTGAACCACAGAGCTGGTGACATGCAGAGACAAGTGTCCTTCAACCATCTCCAGCAGAGCAGCCAGACTTGAGGGAGAAGGATTGACGTTGGACAGGATGATCTATGGCTCAGCTCACAGGCTCTGCTCAAGTGCCAGACAGAGCTGGCATCACCCGTGTGAGAAGCAGAGACACACTCAGGAACAGAAAATTTGCTGTCAGCCTGAGCTCAGGATTGTGACCCAGAGTGTATGACATGATGGGAATAAAAGGAAAGCATAAAGGTGAAGAATGTTGAAAATATTTCTTTGTACAGCTGGCGTGGAAAGGATTGGAGAGATAAGGGAGGAGTGAAGAGCTTTTCTCTCTTTAATATGGATGGAAGCAGCTATGAAGGACTTTCCAGACCAAAAGTTTTCTCTGTGAGGTTAAAAAACCCCCTCGTTTAGGCACCAAAAGGAGGTTAACTCTCTGTCTTGGCTCCTCTTGGGTCAGTGTAACTCGAGGGAGTGCAAACAGGCTGGAAGATAACCCTGAGCTGTGCAGTGGCTGCCCTGGCTGCTGACAGATGTGCTGACTCAGCGTTTTACCCACTGTCTCCACAAAAAGCCAACAGGATTTAGAAGCCTCCCACGTTCAAGGTTAGTGTGTGTGGGTGCTCTGGTGTTACAGCAGCTCTCTTGCTTTACCTTGAGTTCACTCTGCAGTGAAGGCAAGGGATGTCTGCAAGGCAACTGGCTTCTGAGGTGCTTTGTGGACCTCTCCAGTCGCTGCTGCTGACCTGTCAGGGATGCTCCTTGAGAGAGATCTAATGGCTCTCTGCAGGAAGGGGCTGAGAGCTGCCAATGTGGTTCATCTTCCAGGTGAAGAGAGAAGGAAAAAAGCCCCCAAACCAGAAAAAATAACTGAAAACCATGATCAAAACTATGAAGAAAAAGAGCTAATCTGCTTCTTTTTCTCTCTAAGTTATCAAGTAACCATTTTCTTTTGAAACAGTGGCATGAAGATGGTGAGGACAGCAGTTCTCATTCAGGGCCAAGGTTCACTTAGCCCAGAAGTCTCTCTTCCACACAGGCTGAAGGAGAAATGTGCACAGAAAAGTAAGTGCAATTCTTTTTCAACTCCTTAAATACTCTCCCAACTTCAGACTATTTCAATTTTATGAGCCTTGGTTTGCTGACCCAGCTTCCTTCAATGGTAGAGATTTTGAACTTCAAGAAGGTAGCCCCAATTTTAACCTCTGTCCCCCATGCAGGGGAATGATGTGACAGCTCCATGTGGCTTCCCCTCTGCCTGCCAGGGCAGAGTAAGAGGTTGCAGAGGTGTAGCCCTGGCTCACTTTACCCTATAAAGTAAAGCTGCTTCCATGAAGGAGTGCTTCAGATCTCCAGCAGTTCCAGCACCCTGTGAGACTGACAATGCCTAAGGAAAACATTTCAGTGATTAAGAGCAGCTCACTAGAGGTCTCCCATAAAAATCCTTCCTTGCCAGTCTACAAAATTCATTCATGAAAGGATCTGACCATGAATGGAGACAGTCCACAGAGCAGCTGAGGGAGCAAGCTCCACTTTGCAGCTTTAAGAAATGGGAAGTGGTTCCATTTCAAGAGGCAGTGGCTGACTCAAAGCCTATCCCAGAGTATTAACAGGAGTGTAAAGATGCTCATGACCAGTATTAGGGCCTGGAGCCAGGGTTCCCTTGGGCTGCACAGGCTCTCTCTGTGTCCTTTGATTCCACAAACTGTGTGCATTTGGACCATGGACTGACTTGGCTGGCTGCTCTGCTTACTAGGTGAATACACCTGTCCTCAGAGCAGCAGCTCAGGAAAATGATGGAGGAGGGAACCTTCCCTGTGCAGCTCTCCTTTTATTCTTTGTACCTTTTCCCACTGATGTTCAAAGGAGTGCAACCTCTATTGGGTACACTCAGGCAGGTCTCAAAGGATTCAATAGTCCTCCCTTCCCCAAGCAGGGTTTATTCAGCAGTAGAACAAGGGACTGGTGCTTTTGATTCTTTTCTCCATCCCCCCCTGTGCCTGCAACATGCCAGTCCTCTTGAAAATAATCAGCAGTGACAGAAGATCTGCCCAGAGAGTCTCACTGACTTGGAGAGAGGGTGCTGGTGTAAAGCAAGCTCACACGTGGGAGAAAAATGAACAGGATCAGACCCACGCTTCTGATTTTTCCCACACTCGTTTCTTTTTACAGGGAATTCACTCACATTAAATCCACCTAAGTGGCAGGAATGTGAGCATCTGGTCCAACCTAAATAGACTCTTCTGTTCTATTTTTATATCCACGTATCATTTTTATTCTGCAGAGCTTGTGCATGGCAGAAAGGGTGAGTTCACTTCTCAGTATACAAGCCAAAGGTCTCTTCCAGTACTGCTGTGAAGGGTTTGGAAGCTGTTTCACTCAAACACAGGGTTTATATATAGGCACAAAGCTTTCATTAAACATGAGCAGCTAAGGGGACCAGCATCAGTCACTGACAGTAATGTATGCACATATTGTAGGCACACTATAGAGGAACAGTCTGCCTTGGAGAAATTCATACAGCAAAGGTGTTGATTAATGATTTGACTCCACCTCAGTCTCCTGAACCACTCTGACTTCCAGATCTGTTTGTAGATTGCTCACAGTGGTACTGTCACACTTGCATTTATTGCAGCTGATGGCTTCATGTCATGTTTGATGCATACTTCAGATGACTACCAAAAGTGCCATTCAATAAGAATTAAGTCTTCAAGGCAAACCCTGGCAAAACAAAAACCCTGGAATTGTCTTATCCAGGAGAAAAGACACTGTATTGCTTGGAATAATTCAAATAAGGCTGACTAAAATAGGCTGCCTTCCCTCACTACTCCATGTTGACTGCTTGAGCAGCAGCAGGACCTAGTTTTTATCTCCTTTGAATAGATGCTTGATATGTACACATCATTTTTGTTTGGAAGAGATTGAGTGGGCTCTTCCACACCTCCTTCTATTTTTCTTTTCCTGTTTGAGGAAACATGAATATACTCACCCTTCAGATACCTCCATCATTTTCAGAGTGCATTTTGTTCTTAGTTTTTTCTGGCCTCTGTTCACATCATTTATGACCTGCCTGCCTCCCAGTAATGGGAAAACTTTTCCCAACCAACATTTTCGTTCTGCATCTACCATTTTTCAGGTAGGAAACAGATTTTTCAAAGCCACAGAGAAAGCCTGTGGCAGGTGGGGTATCCAGCTGCAGCCACAGCCTAGATCTTTCCCAAATGAAGACAGACATTCCTTGTGCTCTCCCCACTGCCTCCTCTCACATCTCTTCCAAATCTGCCTCAGTGCTCCAAGAGCTGAATAATCCAATATAACCCTTGAACACTCCAACTGTGGGTGTCAGTCTGCCTAAGTCACACTGGGGCCAAACAGAGCAGTCTTTGCAGAGCAAGTGGAAGAACAGCAGCTTCTCTCTTCTCCAGAGACATGCTGGAAGTGTCAGCTTTATCTCACCAAAATCAGGCAGTGCTTGGACTAACTAGTAATTAAGAAATGTAGGGTAAATATTGTTATTACTCTCTCTGATTGTGTTGGGCTGGAAGTATGAGCATAGCAGGAGCTTAAAACCCAGATAAATCAATTACATTTAGCTGTGCCAGAGTCTCTTACAGCTGTTTCCCAAAATAAATTCCAACCTGTGTATACACACAAGGCTAAACTGTTTCTTTGAAAGGAAGATTATAGTTTTACTTGTAGAGATCAAGCAGGATATATACTCTAGTGAAAACCTTTCCTGAGAAACTCAGAGAGGCAGGGCAAAGGCAGCACCATATCATGGAGAGAATTTCCCACCACCTCGTATTATCACTTAGTTTGAAACTGGAGAAGGGAGGGAAAATGAACCTTTAATAACTGCCCAGGTCTAAAATCAATTTCAGTTCTCAAGACAGCTTGTAAACACACAATATGCTTGAAAAAGGACTGATGCTGAGCAAAGTGAGGTGCACATTTTCCTGCTGTTGAAGTCAAATAAAGCTTTTAAATCCCTTCCATTTTCAAGGGTGCATATGTGGCTAGAGGATTAAGAGCCTTCCTCTGGCTGAAGGTGAGGGATCTGACTCTCAGCTCCATTACACACATTTCAAACAGGAGTGACCCACTGAGAATTGACCTGGTGTACACTGGTTATGAGGAAAGAAGAGCAAAAAGACTTGTATAAAATAAAATCATCTAATAAGGACATAAATGATGATGATTTACACTTTTGGGCCAGGAGTTGAGAGTCCTTTTAAAGCCACAGTTGATTGATGAAGCCTCCCAACATGCCTGTGATTCAGTAAGTGCTCTGCTCAGTTTGCAGCTGGTTGCTCTGAAGCAAGGTGGTGTTCTGTGGTTACAAGCCCAACACATGGATTAGTGGCAGAGCATGAACCAAATGCAGGGTGCTCTACCCTATCACCCAGCTTTGCAACAGCATTTCTTCCTCCTGGTTGCTCAGTGCAGGCCAGCCTGACTCAACAAGGTCCTAATAATACCTAAATAGAGTGAGATTTTCTGTAGTTTCATCCATCTTGGCTACCAAAAATCACAATTTAGCCTTGCCATGGTGCTGCTGCCATTACACCTGCATCTCTCTGAGCCCCCTGGCTTTGCTTCATAATCCACACCCCATTTCAGTGGCAGTTTTAACAGGCAGGAGGTGAAAAACTGTGCTTACTAGTAGGTTTAGGTCACCTGCTCACCAGGCTCAGTAAGGGTTAGCTAAGAGTAGGGACAGATGCCACTGATGGCTCACCAAATACATTTGCAGGACAGAAAATACCAGTGACTGGGGGCAGAATGCACAGAGAGAGTGAAGAGTGTGGCAGTGATGGCTGATGCAGGGCATCTAAACTAGGTGGGGAGCAAAAAGCAGACTGCAAAGAAGGTGTGAGGGACAGAGGGAAGTGAACAGAGAAATGAGGAGCTGAGGATGCAGGGCTAGGAGGGAGATGCTTGGTGCAGTCAGATGTTTGGCACTGGGCAGAAAGGAATTGCAGTCAGAAGTGCAGAAAATGTTGATCAATGTCCACTTCAGCTGTGTCTGCAGCTTTTCCAGTTGTCTGGAGACTCTGGCTGAATCCTCATGGCATTTTTTTTCTTGAAGGCAACAAAGCAGAGGAGGAAACAGCAGCCTTGTTTTAGTTTCCCCTTGGGGGGTCATGGAAAAGGCACGTTATGCTCAGTGAAGTCACCCCTGTAGAGGCAGAATAAAGTGGGATCTCAGCCCCCAACTGTTTCCAGCAGACATTGTGCCTTGAAGATTTCTGAGCACATCTCTTGCTAAGGATTTTTTTCATCCGTGGATGTAACAGTGTGGAGACTTCTGCCTGTGTTTCAGTGACAAGCTGATGGTGGAAGGAAAAAGAAGAGCCATTGCTCCACCAGCTCCTCTGTTTTCTGACCTCAGACTCCCTGAGTGCAGTTGGAGAATCCTGGTGAGTGTTGATAGCCGAGGGGCATTAACCCTAAAGCACCCCCCTGACAACCCTGTCCACCATTGCCCTGAAAACACTGCTCAGGAGGCTGTTTCAAGAAACTTTCCCCGGGATTAATTTGATGTCTACAGTAGGTGCATTTCCCTGCTGCTAAAATAGAGTGGCAAAGCATCTCTGCAAGTATCTGCAGACTCCTGCCTGCAAAGCAGAGCTTTGCACAAGCTTAGTAGCTTTTCCCCATCGGCAAAGCGAGCTGTTTGATTGCAGCACACAGCTTTAGCTGGATCACCACGCTGCTTTCAGCACTTGGTGCCAGCAGAGCTAGACAGACACGGTTCACACCTCCTCACACCCCCCCAGGCAATGTCACTCGGCCAGCAGAAAGCTTGTGGTTTGCACTGGCCAAGTGGTGTGGCTGGAGCTGCTTCTCCAGTGTGTGTGCTCAGGGGCACTGCTGGGCTCTTCCTCACTGACCCTGCTCTGAAGCCACATCAAGTAGCAGGCAAGAGTTACAGGTCAAAAGTCGAGGAGAAAATGACAAATGGTGTTTCTGGTCTGCTGAGTCACAGAGAGGAGATGGGGAAAGAGGAGCTTGGGATTTTTTGGGTTTCCCTGAAGATGGTGTCTTGGCAAGGAGAGTGATTTCTGGCAGACTGAAAAGTCCCACTGGGCAGATTGGAAAGTCCTGAAAAGGCCTCAGTGGGGCAGCTTGGAAAGGCAGAAATCTGAGCTCAGAGTGTGAAGCTGCTTGATGGCTTTGTAAGACCACTTAGTATCAATCTCATCCTCTCAGCAACTGTATGAACAGCAGGGCATGTGATTGAATGCTTTTCATATCAACACTGTGAACTAAACTGCACTCCATTGCCTGCTGAGGTTTCCCTCAACAGCAAATGTCAGTGTGCAAGATAAAACAGGGGCTGATCACTCCAGATCCAGGCATCTCCTGCATTTCAAACCTACCTAGAGCTGCTTTTTCCACAAGCTACACAAGACTGAATTCATCCCACTTTCCAGCACACTGAGTAAACCAGGAGACTGACATACTACTGATAGTTGAGTCTTCTTATAGCTGCCTCATCTGTTAGCACATCCTCCACCACCAGCCAACTTCTACACCCACCTGACAGTTACTCTGGCCCTCGTGCTCTGTTTATCTTGCTCTTCCTCTCCTGACTCCATAGCTATTGTCCTGGTGTCTTCAGGCTTTGCAGGAAAGGAATGATTACAGGGGAAGAGCAGGAGCCACAGAAGAACACTTTTGTGTTTCAAAACCTTCCCCTAGCTTGGCAAAACAAATGACAGCAGAAGTGAAAACAGCACTTCCCAGTTCTTTATTTCCACAAAATTCTTCTCTGTAACTGCAATCAGGATATTTCTTTCCCTGTCTTGTGCTTTTTCAACACAGAATGTCCAATGGTTCAGCAGTGGGGAGGAAACCATGGGTCCTATCTCCATATAAACATGAGTACATCCCTTTGCAGCACTAGGCCTGGGTTTTGGTGATGTTACTCCATCACCTAAATGCCTCACATTAATGGGTTTCTCCTTGCATCACCTGAGTGAGGAGAAATTCAGTGCTGAATTACTCATCTTATGGGCAGAGAACTGCATCTCAGAGAAGTCAGAGCATTGAGCAGGAGCACACAGGACATCTGTGCAGAGCAGAAAGCTCAATCAAAAGCAATGAGAACACAAAGGCTGCAAACAGGAGCCAGATCTCCATCTCCATGGACCTCTTGCCTCTGACCAGACTTCCCTGAGACCATTCCCTGGCCAGGCCCACTGAAATGAGATTTCAGCCCACTACATGATCATCTCAGAGTCACACTGAACTCCTCAGCTGACAGGAACTGGAGGAAACACACAGCTTCAAACTGCCAGGGATGCCAGTTGCTACCTGCTGAGAATTTGGCCCAATGCATTCACTGCATCCAATTACACAGATGATAAACCACTAAAACTGTCAGATATTACATCTCTTTAATATAAGATCAAAGCAGCCTTCTAGGCTGTAAGAACTCAGGGAATTTCTCTCTACTGGATTGGTAAGAACAGAAATTGTTAATGTGAGGCTCTTTTTACAGCATTGCTACTAAATTTACTTGAAACAGGGAATTTCCTTTGTGAGGAAATGTGTTCTCATGAGAAATTACTTATGAAGGAACTTTCCTCCAGCTCTTTTTTTTTCCACCAGATACCATTCAGGATCTCCTGGAGAGGATCCTGTTTAACAGCAGCTTTCCCAGACCCATGTAAAGCCAGACTGAACAACACACCAGGCTCAGCTCTTCAGGTGGTTTTGACCAAAGATATTGACACAGCTCACTGCATTATTTGGCTCACAGATTTTCTTTTTGACAAAGATAAATATGATTAAAAAATGGAAAACTTGTCTCTAGCATGAGGTATATAAAGCAGTTGGTCAACCTCCAAATGTAGCCATCCTTCCCTTAGCATCCTGTCTATCCAAGTGCTAAATGAACACAAAATAGTGACTAATAGCATTGTAAAGTCAGTAAATATTCCTACACCCCCTCCTCAACACTGTCAAGTGGCATTTTTTGCCCCCCAGAGGCAGCAATGGTAAAATTCTCATTGATTTCAAGTTCACTCAGGGAATTTAGATGATTCATATGAAGTCCACACATCTAATCAATGGCAAAAGAAGAAGATCTGTGTAGGAGGAGGTGCTTTGGTGACACAATGATTTGCAATTGCAGTACTTGGGTAATTCTGCTCTGCTTCTGGCACTGGAGGGATTTTTTCAGCCCATTTTTCTCTCTCCCCCTTAGATACCTGTTCTCTCTTAACATTGTTGTCAGCCTGTTGTATTTGTTAACCCCTTGCAATGAAAGAAGGGATTTATTTCTTAAAAAAACTAAACCAAACCCTCTAAAACTCCACCAAAACCACAGGCTGTGTGCCTGCTTCTCTTCCCCTGGGACTTTGGTTAAATTTAGCTGTACAAATGCAGAGATAATCCCACTCAGCAGAGAATCCAGAGAGATTGCATGTGTGATATGGTGCTTTGTTTCAGAACTGCAGGAACTGGGAGCTCCATTTTCCAGCACCAAGACTCTTCCTCCCTAACTAACAAAGCACATGAAACCTTTTCACAAAGCTTCTCATCTCCTCCCTGGCTGAAGGTTTTTCCAGCCATCTCTGGCTGCAAAATGTCTTTCTAGTGTCTTGTCAGCTTTCAGATTGTCTCACCTTTTCATTCCTATTTTCCTTTGCACTCGCTCATTATCTCTCTCCTTCACTCTCAGCCATCTAGTCCTTGGTTTAGGTAAATGTCAACTTTTCTCTCTACTGGCATGAAATGATATTTTAACATTTATGCTCCTGCTTTGCCTCAACTCATAATTAAAACGATCCAATTAGCTATTTCATTAAAGTCAATGGCCAGACTGCTAACAGAACCTCTCTTTTAGTATAATTTAACACCAGCTCACAGCACAATGAAGGTGCCCTGTGCTTAACATCTGCCAGCATCAGCTGAAATAGAACTCAGTAAGCTCTGAAATCACTTGACACCATTGAGCTGGAAAAAAAAGGATGTTTTACACCAGTTTCTGCAGTTTAAATATCTGTGATCTAGTATTCCAGTGCCTATGCTCAACAATATCACACAGGTTGTCTTGTGTTCTGTTGCAGGTGTCTGAACCCAGCCAAACAGCCATCTGGTATGATGGAAAGGCAGCAGAACTGTGATGAGAATGGGGCTGACTAGTGACACACATGCTGCAGATTTCCTTGCAGGGCTAGGTTAGCACACAAAGAGAACAAGGGATTTAGTATTCACCAGTTCTTCTCTTCTTTGCCTTGGCAAAAATGAACTGCTTGATATTGGCATCTCCTTTGCCTTGTCAGAAATGGAATGACTCAGTATGGAGAACAATAACTGTGCTTCAGAGGGACTGGGTATCCTTAATGGTATCCATAATGAGCAAAGCTGGTTGTTCACAGACATATCTGAATATTCATGACCATACTGAGGGCTTGTTGTTCCCAGTGTGGGTAAGGGGAGCTGGACAGAGTTGAGAAGCCCCATGGACAGCTACATTTTGTGGTCTTATTTCCTTCAGGAGGACAGAAAACCACCACCACATGCCCTAAACCTCTGTTAGCAAACCCTGTCCCTCAGGACTCCATCATCAGCAAGTAGACAGTGGGTAATAGTCAGGAACTGTGCAGCACTGGTACCATTAAAGGCCATCATGCTGTAACTGTATATCCCCAATGTCTATACTAATCTAATCTGAAGAATCCTCCTTGGCAATTACAATCATTAGAGTGACTAGTGTAAACCACTCTGAATTTATCCTGCTATTAGATTGCATGTGCTGTGGCCTATGGAGCAGATTTACTGCCCACAGAAGAAATTCAGTGCAGTTGCAGTGGGATGCAGTGGGGTTTATTTTCTTCCCTTCCTGTGTATAAGAACCTTTTAGTGCCATATCAATACTGACAAGTTGCAGGATGCCATGTGTATTTGAGACAGGTTATGTGAGCACTGCACACACACACAAAACTGGTGTCTGGGTAAGGGCTGAGTGTTTAGAAGGAGGAGAATTTGGCTCTAATAATAAACATTATGGACATAGAAACTACCCTGATCATCAAATATATCTTGGTTTACTTTCTTTACTTCTCTATTTTCATGTGTCCTATCTCAGTGACATCTGTGCTGATGAATTTTGCCATTAGAAGCTGGAATAATATCCCAATTATTAGTTTTATCTCACCTTTATACAGACAAGTATTGCTTCCAGTGTTTCAGATTTGCCCTTGTTAAAGCTGAAGACTTTATTAACTCCTAGTGGGTGAAATGATGGAATTAGAGTCTTCTCAGGGGTGCACAAGTTGCAGTGAGGGAAATTCCAGCTATTTGAAAGGAAACATTTCACAATGAAGGTAGCAGAGATTCTTTCCAACCTGTAATAATCCCTGGTTCTGAAATGTATTTGTAAGAACATTTTGCTGTCCAGAGTGCTTAGGCAAAGAGCAATACTGTTTATTTTAAATGGTGTGAAAGATGGCTTCTAAATTTGAGCTCATGAGCTTCTTCAGCTTTTGAGTTGAAGAGCTCCCATGTTCTCTGTGAATGCCATCTTTCAGAAGGGAACATGCAATGCACTTCCAAAAGCTTAAAAGCAAAATAGAACTGAATCAGTCAGCAGGCAGAGTCAAAATTTGGGTTTACAGCTGTTTTTCCAGAAGGCTTTACTCTTGGATTTCCTGCCATCCAATGATGGAAACAATCCATGTAACATATGTGTGTAGTCAAAGCTGCTTGACCTTTGTCAATCATCCATTCAGAGAAAAAACCATCATGATAGATGAAGACACAGTGACAGAAATTGTTCAGCACAGAATTCCAGTCATAGCCTACTGATGGACAGTTTGTGAACAGAAAAATCCAAGAAGATGACACTCATCAGATAAATTATTGATGGTAAATCCCCTCCCAACTCTGCCTGTTCCCTTTGCTCCATTAAAGTTACCTCAGCTCACTGCCTGTTCTATGCAAGCCATGATTAAATGGCTTCAGAATTCACAAATATTCATACTCCACCTTCCCCAAAACTCCATCAATGATGCCAAAAAGCATGAACTTGTACTCTGGGACACCCAGGATATAATGGGATCTAAAAGAGAGTTGAAAACAAGCAAAAAAAAAAAAAAAGAAACTCCAGAAAGTTGCTTTCAATATACAGATCAAAGATCTGGGTCTGAGTGACTTTCAACTGAATTTCCTTGCAGGATCCTGGTTATTCCTGGGCTTCAAGATATTGTGGAACTGGGATGGGACTACCCACCATCTGAACATCTGGATCTTTGAATATGTCTTTAGGTGAGCTTTGAAAATGCCAGCAAAATGTTTATATATATATTTATTTAAAAAAAAATAATATTTA
>JAOEGS010016824.1:5205-26693 GCA_025447755.1 Corythornis vintsioides | reverse complement strand
CTCCATCCACACTGAAACACAACAAAACTGATGCCCCAAAGACTGCCCCAGCCCTCCCCTTATATAGGGCCCTGTCAATGGGGTGCTGACTCTCCCATTGGCTGGCTCAGGTGGCCTCTCCCTGTTGCCTGGGCCAGCAGCTGATGGGGATAATTAACCCCAGGGACAGGTGGGCAGAGGTCTAACAAGCCCCTCATTCCCTGCAGGTGTGGGCTGCTGCTCCCTGGAGAAAATTCCTTGGACTTCCCCCTGCAGCTTTGCAGGAATCCCTGTGACAGCGTCTCATAAATAAAGAAAATATTATCTTTGTTACCTGCCAGGCAAATTAGCCTGTGCATAACATATCTAACCTCGAGCCCTCCAGCTCTGAATGGGGTGTTGGGCTGTGCAGGCAGGGCTGGGTCTCAGCTGCCCTTGCCAGCCTGTCCTGTCCTGCAGCAGACCTGGGCACTGCTGTGTCCCCTGCCCGGTGCCAGCAGACCCCGTTTACCTGCCGTGCTGCAGGGCAGGCTCCTCGCCTGTGGGGAGCTGTGGTTGAGATGAGCCACCATCCCCAGCTGGAGGGTGATGCAGGTGGCAGCCTGACTACCACGAGCCCCAGTTGCTGTTATTGGCAGCCAGCAACCTTTGCCATTTACATTCAATGCCAAGCTTCAGTTTACAGTATACTTTCTGCTTCAGCTCACCCCAGCCTCTATCTCCACCTTCCACATTAATGCAGGGTATGTGTGGAATTCATCTTGGAATTTATTTAAAACCCACCAGCCACGCTGGCTTTAAATACCTTCCCTCCTCAAAGCTTAATTTAGATGAAAACCAGCAAATTACAGCACGTTACCCGAGCCAGCACCCCCTTGTGTCCCCCTGAACCAGCAGTGTGCCCAGCAGCACAGGGCTGGTGGCACTGCCCCGAGGTTGCTCCAGCCCCTCTGTTGGGAAGCCACGTGAGGAGAAGGCAAGAGATGAGCTGTGAGCTTGGGGACACATGGAATTCTGGCTGCAGGAGCCTCCAACCCAGCACCTTCTTCTGCCCTGGCCATGGGGAGGATGCTGCCCTGCCTTCAGCCTGGACCTGCCAGCAGCAACCCGTGGTGGCCGCTGCTTTCTCCTGAGGAGAGTGGAAAATGGGTTTATAGCTGAAAAAGAAAACAGTGAAGCAATAGCCTCGCGGAGCGTAGCACATAATCCCCCCGCAGAATGAGCAGGGCTAAAAAGCTGAAAGACAAAATGAATGTAAACAGAAAACTGTGATTGTTCCCCAAGCTTTGCTGTCAAGGAGCTGTTCTCTACCCCCGTGGGAAGAGTCTGCCAAGGACACCCCAACCCTGGGCAAGTCCCCTCCTGCTCCCAGAGCACGGGTGCTGGGGGGAGCCTGGCAGAGCGGGGCTGGGGACTCTTCCCACCCCTCAGGGTGATGTTGGAGCTGCTGGGTGCCCTCAGCTGATGTCACAGCCAGTTCTTGTGTCCTCTGCAGGGCAGTGCTGAGCCCCTGCCCTGGGGAAAGCTCTGTGGGGGTCCTGGGCTGGAAACCCAACTCGTTGGGGGGATCTGAATGTTCCCCAAGGCAGCTCCTTGCTGGGTGGGGATGTGTGTGCTCACTGCTGCAGGGAGAGGTTTCTCTGCAGACAGTCAGGAGCAAACAACAAATATCTTTGCAGAAAAAAATGCCATTTCCCCCATTTTGCACCAATTAATATTCTTTCGGAGAGGTAACCATTGCTCCTTTGAGAAAGGGACAAAAGAAATATCATTGACAAGTTTTTCAGCCTCATTACAATATTCTGTACATCAAACGTGCCCAGTGTACCAGAAAATACAGATGTTGCAGCTGTCATTTGGGATAACCTGATTATCCTTTTATTTCTATCTTTGTTCAAAATAAATTAGCTGTGGTAGTCTGCTCAGAGAGATAATTAGAATCAGGCTTAACACCAGAATGTAGGAAACCTCCTCTAGGTCTGAGACTTAACTGAGGCCAAGCCAGGCTTAAGACCCAACCCTACAGATGATTCTGCACATCCCACCACCTCTGGGACCTTCTCCCCTGCTATGGAAAGTGCTGGTGGGAGCTGGAGCTGCTGCATCTCAGGAGAGGGGCTCTGTTTGGGGGTGCAGGGAACTGCAGGCTGGGGGGCTGCACAGGGTGTTCCATCCCAGGGAGTTGAGGGGGGCAGGGGAGGTCTCTACAAGGAGGTTTCCCAACATTAGGACTGGTCTGTAGGCTGGAGGCTGCTGATTTGCAGCTAATTAACAGATAGATCCAGCACACAGGAAAGGCTTCTGTCGCAGTTATGAACTCTACTCACAGTAAAAAAAAAAAAAGTGAAGACATTTCTTTTTAAGGTTGACGTTTTGGCAGCTGTTGAACCTGTCAGTCTCAGCAGAAGCTAATTCTTCTGAATTAGGCCATAGTCAAGTCTCTGTTTTCTAGCTCCAGGTATTTAAAGCCCAGATGATTAGATAATCCAGAATACAAATGAATAAAAGCCCGAGGAAAAGGAAAAACACGAGGCTTCAGTGAGGTCCCATCCCATATGTTCTGACAAAAATAAAGCAAATAAATGCAGATGTCGGCGTGCAGCAGAAGACCAGGGTGTAACCTGATGGCAGCTGGGTCTGGCCGTTGCTCAGCACTCTGGTTTTCGGGGTGCTCCCCTCGCCCCTCTGAAGGGGATCCCTTTGCACGGTGTCTGCTCCGGGCGGACTCCAGCACCAAGCGGCTAATTGAGTGAAGCTGCCTGCAGTGGGCTGCCATTAATTAGTGTCTCACCTCTGGCAGCAGCCCCTGCTGCAGGTTATTAGTGCTGCCAGCACAGCAGCCACTCCCTGCCCGCTGACGGGCATCGATCCCGGCCACCCTGCAGCTGGATGGCGGGGAACCGCGGCTGCTGCCTGCTTAATGAAATTACAGTTCATAAAATCCCCTGGCCTGCAAATCAATAGTAAATACCTGCTGAGCCTTCCCGAGGAGCGTGGCTGATGGGCTTGCTGGGGCTGGGGGAGCGGAGCGGGCTCTGCCACGGGCACAGCCAAAGCGAGTTGGGCTCAGTCTCAGGCACTGAGATGCCCTGAGCACCTTCCTCCTCAACAGGGAGGCTCAGCCCAGGAAAGGTGAACCCCTTACTCTGAACCAGCACATGCAAGGAGCTCAAGTCTCTTGGGAGTTTATCATCACCTTGGGTAGGACAGGATCTGAGCTGCCAGCCCAGCACCCCAAGCCCTGTGCTGTACCCGGGTGTGCAGAAGAGCTTCTGTGCCTGCAGGCTGGATATCCCCAACATCAAGGGGATGCGTGGGCTGCACAGGCCTTGAGTCTTCTCTCTCTTGTTCTGGGTTGTCTCTGCCCAGCACATGCTGCTCAGCTCCCTCCTCCGTGCTGCTGTGCCCCTTGCACCTGCACCAGCACCACATGGAGCTGGTGGGATGGGCACCGACGGGCACCGACGGGCTTCCCCCTCAGCAGGGGTGAACCCAGAGCAGGAGCTGGATGTTGGTGAAACAGCAACAGGGTTGTGGGACAACTGCGGGGTGAGTCCTGGGGGTGTTTGTGCATCCTCTCAGCAGGCAGAGCAGGCTGCCCATGCCGGGGTTGCAGTGCCCTGGACACAGAGGGAGGAGGTTCCCAAGATGTTGTCCTCAGCTGTGGGATTCGCAGCGTCAGCCCCATGTGCCACTGTCAACAAGATGTGCTGCGGATTCACGGGGAGGCTTCCTGCTGCCCACTTCAAATCATCTCGCTTCAGAGAAGGCAAGCAGGGAATCTGCCTGATGAGAGGCTGGGCAGAGTGGCAGGGAGCTGGACACAGTGAGCTGGGCAGGGTGTCAGGGAGGTGGGCAAAGTGTCAGGAGCTGGGCAGAGTGGCAGGGAGCACGGGCAGAGTGGCAGGAGCTGGGCAGAGTGGCAGGGCAGAGTGGCAGAGAGCTGGGCAGAGTGGCAGGGCAGAGTGTCAGGGAGCTGGGCAGGGTGTCAGGGAGCTGGGCAGAGTGGCAGGGAGCTGGGCAGAGTGGCAGGAGCTGGGCAGGGTGTCAGGGAGCTGGGCAGAGTGGTTGGGCAGGGTGTCAGGGAGCCGGGCAGGGTGTCAGGGAGCCGGGCAGGACACCAAGCCGGGCATCCCATCGGGCTGCGGCGGGCGCGGCTGCAGGGCGGGCGGGTACCCGGCGCTGCGGGGTGCGGGTGCCGGTTCCCGCAGCAGAGCTGCCCGGGGGTTCATAAATATTCTCGGTGCAGGCAGGACTGGCTGGGTTTTGATCGCGGTTTTGCTAGAGAGCTTTTTGCAAGGATCTTTATCATTCAGCGTCTGTGTAAAAATGCTTTCCAGAGTCTAAATTCTGCTATAGAAAAACTATTTATCAAGTGCCCCCCCCTCTGCTGGTTCACTGGACAGGAGTTGCCAGCACACCCTGACAGCCGACTGGAGCAATATGATAGATATGTGGCTAATAATCAATCGATACTTTTGTTTAGGGCTCTGTCTATCAGTCTGGCATTGTGTGAACTAATTAGATGATAAAATGTGATGAATGTGTATTAAAGTCAGCTTCCTCCTGTTAGCACTCCAGGGACCCTTTCCATTTTCTAGCTGACCTTTTAGATCTCAGCTTTATTGTACGTGAATGCAATTAAATCAATTTGTCAGATATTTGCATTGCTCCTGCTAGTTCAGAATTCAATTAGTCAGTGTCACTTTACTGTCCTTGTCAGCCTCTGCACCAGCTCGAGGAAAAAAAAACAGCAAAAAAAAATCCTATTCCGACCAAATCCTGCCAAGACTCAGCTCTGCTCTCCGTGGCTCATCCCTTTGCATCTCGCAGTGTTTGCTGCTGCTGCTGCCCCCAGCCCCGTGCAGGAGGCTGCACCCACTGACATGGGCACCCCTGACCCCCAGGAATCCTCCTGTGGTGGAACAAGGGGGACCTGGGGGGCACCAGCTGGACAGGGGAATAACTTGGGGCCAGGGGGGCAATTAGTAGGTGCCCCTTGTTACCTCTGCTCTGGCTGTGCCGAGGAGAAATCTTGTCTGGCAAAATTATTCACACAAGCAGAATGAAACTGCAACAGCCATCTCCATGCTACGAGGGTTTTAAACAATATTCAAATGAAAGCCAACCTTGGCAATTATTTTTCTTCCTGCTGTTCTAAAGTGATGGCTCCTTTATCCATATTTTATCAGCCAGCAAGGAGCTCTGATAGTTAAGATTCTGTTGCTTGCTTAGATCCATGGGAGCACATCCTGAAAGTCTGTTTGAAATTATCACCCAGGAAAGCACCTGGCAGCCAGGGTTCTGACTGCACCTTGCACTTGAATTTGGAGTTACTCCTTAATGGCAAAGCAGCTGCCAGTGGCTCTGACACGAGGTGCTGTCCTTCTCCCTCCTGGGCTTTCCTGGGGGCTGTTACTAGGCACGGGCAGGGGTGGGTGGAATGTGTTTGCCATTTCCAGTGGGCAGCTGGTGCTAGGGCTTCCCAAACCAGTGAAATGCCAGCAGGAGGGCACTGGTGAGAGACCCTGCTAGGGGCTGGAGCAGCAGGATTAGGGGGAGCTGCTCCAATCCTGCACCCCATGCGTGGTGCCTCTGAGCAGCAGCCAAGAGAGAGGAGAAAGAAACTTGCTGGATCTGATGTTTGGATGACAAGAGTTTTGCTTACACAAGCTCACCTTCCTCCTCCAAGTTCTGGCTGGGATATGACTATCTGAACCATGGCAGGTATAATTAACAGATGGAACTAGCTAATTATGTCCTTTGCATGTGAGCAGAAGATGCAACTGTTAATTGCTGTTTGCACATTTATTATTCCAAGCACTGGGACTGCTGGCATTTACTGTGACATGTGCCCTGTTTAAAAACAAACAAACTGCACTCCTGTCTGTGCTGTGGTACAATTTAAGGCCTAATTAATATAAGCTGCTCTGCTGCCCTGGTGCTTTGAAGGGGGGGGGGGGAAGGGCGGGTGCCAGTGGCAGCCCCCGAGCCTCGCAGTGGGCTGCAGTCTGGTGCCCAGTGCCCCACTGTCACTGCAAACTGGGCAGGGGAGATGTGTGGGGCTACCCACTGGGAACCAGCCTCTGCCTCACTGCCAGCACCCCGGGGCTGTGAGCATTCCCAAGGACTCACCTCTGGGGGTGCATCTGCACCCGGTTATTCTGGGTTATTCTATTAAACCCTGGCTATCAGCAGGAACACCCCCATCTGCCACTCTGCATCTGCCACCTCAGAGGTCTGAGACCAACTGCAGCTTCTTCCAGAATCCCCACAGTGAGCTGGACACCCACTGCATCCTTCACACTGACGAGCCTCCAGTTTAGAGCAAGTTCCAGCACACACCTCACCCCACCACTGCTCCGACAGCAGCAGCAGGAGCAAAGCTGCCCATCCAGGAAGGTTCCCTTGGAGCCTCTCTCAGGCTCGGGCAAGGACTGACTGGCTTGTGAGAATTGAGTCTAGGTGCTGGGGGCTGGTCTGGGTGCTGCAAAGACCAAGGAGGTGACCCCCAGGCCACTCCCCAGCTGGGAACAAGTCACACAGCATTGGAGCACACCCACAGCAAACCCAGACCTGGGCTGCAAAAGCCACTCTGCCTCTCTCTCTGTCTCTCTATAGTATAATAAAATCCCCCAGCAACTGTGTTTTCAAAAGTAATGAATAAATCTCTAGTCTTGAATAAGTATTTGTTTGAGATCAGTGCTCGGAGTGCGCCTTAGCTCGGTGGTTAGTTATATAAATACCAGAGATGAATAGCAGGGGAATTTCTCCCTTTTCTATTAAAGAGTTGCGATGGATTTCAACAACCACACGTACATCAGGGGGCCTGAGCTAATATTCTCTAGGTGAAGACTTTGCTTTGTGGCTGGAGAAAGCTGTTTCTGAAATGCTGTTATTGCCCAGTGAAGCGGGACGCGTCGCACCAGCCTCTGCTGTGCTGCTAGTGGGAGGTGAGACACCATCCCCAGTGGGAGGTGAGACACCATCCCCACAGTGGGGTCTCGATGGCAAAATAGAGTCTGAAACTACCATGGGAAGAAATTATGGAGCCTGAGTTTCCCACCCTGAGCTCCAGAAGAGAGCAAGGCTGGGAACATGGGGACCCTGCCCAGAGCCACTGCCCCTCCAAGGGCTCTGGGGGCAGGGGAGAGCCCGGATCCTGCCCAGGGGACAGCAGCTGCCTGGACACACCATGGGCACTCACTTGGCCACCTCCCTCCCCTCTTCCCAGGGTCTTTCTTTGGTGTTTCCAGTGAACTCCCTCCTCCATTTGAGCCTCTTTCCCCAGAGCAGGGTCTGTGCTGCTCCCAGCCCTGTGTGCAGCCTTTGCCTTGGAGCTTGGGGGGTGAGCTCCAGATCCAGGTGACTCTTTGCCCCTCAGCTGGCAGCCTGCAGCCAGCACCTGACACCCCTTTGAGGTGACCCTGTCACTGCAGAGGGAGAGCACGTGGCTCCATCAACATGTGGCCTTGGAGAAAGCGTCCTGTGACCTTGGGACCCTTCCTGGCTGCAGTGGAGAAAACTCTTTGCAGGTGAACACATTTCTGGGCTCATTAGCAGGAGAAATAAACTGGACTGACTAATCTTCTTCAAATAATAGACCGCAAAGAAGTGCCCAGCACTGTCAGACAGAGAGCAGGGATGTTTCCCCACCCCCACACATCTCCCCAGCCTGATTTCACACAGTCAAGCTCAGATGTGCATCCCGCTGTGGAGGCGGAATGGGCAAGGATGGCTGAACCTGCTGGCATTCCCTTGGAGAGGCAGGAAAGGAGGCAATGGGGAGATTCCCTCTTCATGGGGAGATTCCCTCTTCAGCAGCCACGTTGGCACCTCAGGGCTGTGCTGCTGGGCTCTGCAGGTGCTTTGTCTCCAGCAGTGACCACCCCTGCAGCTTTTGGAGACTGCAGTTGACTTCTGTGGGTATCCAGAGTGCATTTTCCCTGCCAAGGACCGGTGAGTGCCACTAACCCACCGGAGGGGGCACCGGGCACTGGTGTGCTACATGTTTTAGGAAATACATTAAAATTGCCCACGCGCAGCACGGGGACCCCGGGTATCAGAAGCAATCTCTCCAGCCATATCTCAACAGCGAAATTATGGATTGGATTTCAGAAAGCTGGGAAATGCAAGCCTTAAGTTTCTAAGGCTGAAGTTAACTCAGACCCAATTAAATTTAACTTGTCCATTTTGTATAATAAGTCCTGATACGCACTTTGTCATAAAACCCCAAATAGGAAATATTTAATGTGCGTGAGGTGATGAATTCTGCGTTCCTGTTACAAATACATATTTTACATGCCTTTGACTGATGACTTTCAGAGCACAGTTTAATTTGCAATGCTATTTTATATTTTCAGAGAGCACGAAAAGATGGGAAAGAAGGAGTAAAACCAAACTAATGACCCTGGCATCAGAAGTGCCTCGGGGTTCACATCTCCTGCCCACTGGGGGCACAGATCCTGCAGGTCTGGGTCAGCAGCTGGATGCAGCACTGCCCCAGGGCAGCGGTGTGAGGGGGACAGGACCCTGCTGCTGCCACTCTGGGGAGACTTGGTCACACTCCTGGTCTGAAGCAGCTCAGATCCAGAGGCTGGCTCCTGCAGAAAGGGAGATGTTGAGGAGCTGAGATGTCCAGCTGTGAAATGTTTCAGCTCTTCTCAAGGGATTCCATTAAAACATCTCTGGCTCAAAGGAGCAGCAAATGCTGTAACTGCTTCTTTAATTGATCTTTTTGTGCTATTATTTCTTTATTTAAAGACTCCAAAGGTGGTCCCGGGCTCTTATAAATTGACCAGGTGTTGACATGGTCATCTGGATAAAGCAACCATGGGTCAGAATGGGAGGCTCCTGCTCCGAGGAGGTCTGCAGAGGATGCTTCACCTCACAGGGTGGGGAGGGGCTGCAGGGAGGTGGCTGAAGGAGAATGGGGAGAATTCCTCCAGGGCTATGGGATGGGCACAGTGACACTTCCCTCCTGGAATCCTGGCACTGCCCCCTGTGCCTGGGGGGCACAGGAGCTGGCTGGGGGCCCCAGCAGCACCTCCAGGCACCGCTCAGGACAGTCCACACATCTTCATCTCCTGCCCGTGCGTTTGCCTTCAGACAGCTCCTCTTTATTCCAGCTGCTCTGGCTGTGATAAACAAATGCTTTCTGGAGGTGAGGTCTCAATGTCCTTTAGCAGAGCTCGCTCCTGCCCGTCCCTCCCCTCTCCAGCACCGTGAAGAATTACAATTCTGCACCACAAAAAGCAGGAAACAGAGCTATTAATTTCCTTGGGAGTCTGCAGGGCACTTCCAGGATGGATGCTGCCTTAATGTTGCCCATTTCCAGGAGGGAAGGAGAGATGCTCTGCACAGGGCTGGGTCCCCAGCACACCCACCCTGCACCTGCACCCACAGGAGACCTTGTGAGGAAGGTGAGGGGAGAAGCAGGGGGAGCTGAGCCTTCCCCCAGCCGGGGTCTGAGCGGGGATGGGTGACACCTGCCAGCCAGGAGCACCAGGCAACGGAAGGGTGGAAGGCAGGGCTGGGTAGAATTGTCTAAACACCCCAATTCTTGTGAGTGAAGCAATTGTGAATCATTTGAAATGCCAAACTCTTGACAGGATAATGAGTTAAATCCCAGAGTGTGAATTCAATTACGTCTCGGGGTGCCGCTCAGCGGGAGCTGCTGCTGCAGCACGTGCCAGGAGCACTGCTGCTGTGGGGCCAGCCCACCCACCAGCCTGGGGGCTTCCCGCTGGCACCGGGGGCCGTCTCCCACCCGAGCAGGCTGCTGGCGTTGCTCCCCACTCCCCTTATGCTGCAGCTGGGATGAGGCAGAACCGCAGCTCCCGAGGCCCTGGGCAGACAGAATTGGGGGTCAGGATCCCCTGAGCCTACACTGCCCCTTGCCAGCTCCTCTGGGCTCTTGACTGGCCCTTGCTGGGTGCAGGACCCAGCGATGCTCTGCTGGGACCCAGCCTATACTGGTACCCTG
This sequence comes from Corythornis vintsioides, assembly GCA_025447755.1. NCBI lineage: Eukaryota > Metazoa > Chordata > Aves > Coraciiformes > Alcedinidae > Corythornis > Corythornis vintsioides. The sequence goes on along the minus strand of JAOEGS010016824.1, from coordinate 16,729 downwards.
TGCTCATGCATACCGGGTATGGGGGAACGTGTCTTGCTGTCTGCTCCTGCTGTGGCTGGGCTGGATGCTTCCCCAGATCCCACCCCTGGGCCCCTCACACCACCCAGCCAGCTGGTTACTGGCCATGCAGCTGGAGCTAGCATGGGCCGGGCATCAGCCATTAACTCAGTCATGCTGGCACAAAACATGGTCACCACTTTCCCTCTCCTTCCAGCCCACACAGCAGCAGTGGCTCCAGAACTGCCTTGGGTGGCTGGTGGGCTGGAGGGAGAGCGTGCCACTGGGATGGGGATGGATTCGCTGCCAGCTGGGCGGGGGACCTGAGTGGGCAGAGCCACCACTCTACTCCCAAGATGCCCTGTCTGGAGGCAGCCCCTGTGAGGGCAGAAAACTTGGCTTGAACATCACTTAAACCAGGGAGCAGCTTATGTGACAAAGCTGCTGCAGGAGAACGGGGGGTGAGCTGGGGCAGCCCCAGGGAAGTTCCTGGGGGGAAGAAGGGGACTCTGCCATGGGGGGCAGCATTGGCCAGCAGCCCCTCCAGCCTGTGGCTGAAGAGCTGTCCAGTGGTCACAGGGCGACCTACTGCTGTCACCTGCAGTGCAGGGCCCCACACTCAGGGCTCCATCTGAGGGCTGCAGTGCCCAGGTCCCCGTGGGCACAGGTAGCACATGCTGCCCATCCCTGGCTGCCTTCCCTGCCCTGTGGTGCAGAGTCATGAATCTTCCATCTTGAAACCATCACCCCTGCATCCCCAGCTTCACTGGATCCCACAGGCTTTGGCTACTTGAGAGCAATGCAGGCTCTGAAACAGAGGTGGCTTTGCAGGATGATGGATTTCAGCATCTTTCTGCTTCAGCTTATTGAACAGGGTGCATTTTTATGGACGTCTCTTTCTCCTCCTCATCTCTATTCTCCTGAGTGTCTCCAGAGCACACGTGCTGGAGGAGCTGAAAACCAGGGGACATCAAAGTGGTGCTGGCCCAAGGGAGAAAGGCAGGTGCCCATCCTTCTATTGGGGTCAAGTGTGCACACTCAGCACACTGTTCCCAGAGACTGTGTCCTGGCAGCCCCTCCACAGGAACACAAATGGGATTTGTCACCCCGTTGGGAGAGGCTCATGGTGAGGGGTTGGCTGCAGCTGGCACACGTGGCTGCCTTGGGGTTCCATGAGCATCGATGGCACCCAGCAGGTCCCATGCAGGGACTTGGCACCAAGTGGCTGTTGGCACCAGCTGCCAGTGGGGAGAAGCAAAGGAGGCCAAGTCCCTGGGGCAGGGGTCCAGCAGCACAAACTGCAGCCCTTTCCCTCATCTTGGGGGGCCAGGGTATGTCAGAGGCAGTGCCAGGCTGGCTCTTCTGCTGCCCAGAGGTAGAAACCAAATGCTGGTGGTTTGCAGTGGCATTTCCAGTGGCATTGGCCTGCCGTGGCAAGAACCAGGCAGGTTCCTGTCTCCTCTCCCAAGCCTTCCCTCCCATACGACTGTGTGAGGCGTCTGCCAAGCAAGTCAATATGAATCAATCAATGTTTGTGCCCTCTCAATAACTCTATTACATCCTCAAGGACAGATCTAAACCACCCAAATGGGCCTGAAGCAGATGCTTTGCTGCCAGAAGAGCAGGCGTGCAGGAGATTGTAAATCATGCAACATTAATATTGTCACTGACAATGAAAATCTCTGTATCTCCGCATCTGCCTGCTCGTGGTGGCCTTCAGATGTGCTTAATAAGCACCCAAGCTCCTGTGCCCGCATCCGAGGGTGGGAGAGGCAGGGAGCAGGGGTCGAGCAGCCCATCAGTGTGTGTGTGGGACAAGCCCTCACCTCGGGGCTATGCAGGGTTTAGGAAGCTCAGACTCACCCTGAGGTTGAGGAGGCTGGGAGGGTGAGCTACAATTCCTCTGATTACAGAAACAAAACCTCCTCTAAGGCATTTGAAAGAGGAGACAGAGACAGCCTTACGACCCACTGCCCCATGCTCTGCCCTGGGCTCCCAGCCCTGCCCACTGCAACAGGAGGCTTCTGCTGGGTCAAAGTGCAGAGCAAGATGGAGCATCCCTGAGATGTCAGGGACATGTAGAGCAGGGCATAACATCCCTGAGATGTTTGGGACTGGCAGATCAGGGCAGAGAATCCCTGAGATGTTTGGGACTGGCAGATCAGGACAGGGCATCCCTGAGATGTTTGGGACTGGCAGATCAGGGCAGGGCATCCCTGAGATGTTTGGGACTGGCAGATCAGGGCAGAGCATCCCTGCAGAGCAGGCAGAGGCAGGCAGGAGGAGGAAAGGGCACGATGTCTGCAGAGAACTCGTGGGGATGTGCTCTGGAGTGTCCAGCCTCCGGAGAGGAGGAGAGGGCTGTCCCCATGGCTGCAGTGCCAAGGCACTCGGCAGGCAGGAGGGAGGTCTCTCCAGAGCTGGAGGGGCTGGTGCAGGGGGAGCTGATGCTGTGGGCAGGGCTTTGCTCTCCTCCATTTATTATCCCGAGTGCCTGGCTGGGAGATGGATGGGGATGCAAAGGACCTGCCGAAGGAGGTGGCTGAGCCCGGGCCTGAGGGATGCAGAGCTGAGATAAAGCACTTAGGAGGATGGCAGAGGAGCCGGTGCTCGGCGGGGGCTGCCTGACCCGGGCACTGCCAGCTCTAAGTGCTCCTCTCAGCTGGAGCAAATGCATCCTCCTGCAGACACGACAGCCCCTCCTGAGTCGGGATTCATCCCAGGACAGCATGGCTTTCGGCATCCTATGGAAGTGCAAGATGCTATTAGAGCCCTGGTTCTGGAGCCAGCCTGGAGGGACAGAAAGGTCAGAAGACATCCTGTCTCTTGTAAATAAATAATAATAAATTACCATCTTTGAGCACGCTCAGGAATGCCTCTGCGTGCAGAAACATCAGGCTGGATTAGTGCACGGCGCTGACGTGGGGACAGGAGGGTGCTGCTGCCACCACCTCCCTGCCTGTGGCAGCTCTGCTGGCTGGGCTGTCACCATCACACGATGGCCCCACTCCTCCCCGAGGAGGAGGCCTGTGGGGACTGCACCCATGGGATGCCACTCTGGGTGCCAGCTGTCAGTGGGCAGGGAGCCATTGCACTGCTCACAGGGTTGCACTGGGACAGGGTCAGAGGCAGCTTTGCAGCAGGTCTGAGGGGATGGAGAGGGGCTGCATCCCCTGGGTAAGGGGCCTGGTGGGATGAGCCCTCTGCTCCTGCAAGTTTCAGAGGATGCTAAAACTCAGCTTGTTTTTCCCTCAGCCCCCAGCTTGCCTCAGCCCTGGCAGCTGCTCCACCTACCGAGCCTGTCCGGGGTCTGTACGAGCATTCATATGGAAAAGATCTGTTCCTTTGAGTCATTTTTCATTAGTTGCAATACTACTGAGCAAAGCAGAGCTGGTTTTGTAAATTAAAATGGGTTGCAGTTCAATACAGAATACTTCATTTGCAGCCAAGTTAAATAAGAGAATTGACATAAATATAATGCAATTACTTTTGCTACTTTCATAATGCCTTTATGAGGAAGATAACCATCCACATGAATACATTATCCCACAGTATCACTGCATCATTTCTGGACTTAACTCTTTTGAGTAGTATCAGAAGAATGGATACATTTAATTAAGTATCTTATTTTAGAAGTCTATGATTCTAAGACAATTTTACGATGATCAGGAAGCAGTATCTCTAATTTTCAGTCGCAGAAGAGGCTTTCTTTTTGCCCCCAGATTGCTTCAATTTGAAGGATGTGATCTTGAACAGAGTCACTACATGTGTGTGTCTTGCAAGAGAAGTTCCAAGGTCTGAGTGTCTCCAGACAGGAGAGAGCTTGTGGGGTTCCCTGGCACACAGACCACTTCTCGGTGCCAGCCTGGCCCCTCTGCAGTGTTGTCCCTTCCAATGACCAGTGCTGGGGCTTCAGCTGGGTGCAGTGTCACCCCCCTTGTCCCGGGTCCTCAGTGCCCACCAGTGAGTCCTGACAAGTCCAAGGGCTGCGATGCAGCAACAAGGCTGTAAGACAGCACTGTGGAGCTGGCACTTGGCTTTGCTGACTTGTTACTGCAGCCTTTTACCTTTCTGCTGCCTTTACAATTAATTCTCAAGTGCTCCAGTGCAGTTATTACCTGCTGAGCCCCAACCCACCTCCACCAGCTCCCTTCATTAGCAGAGCCGTCTAATCAGCGCAGAATTAATTGCAGGTTTGCTGGGAGAAAGGTGAGTTTGATAAAGCACATTTCTAAGACTCTTGTGTTTATGTTGTGCTCAGCAAACATTTCATGTGGGGACCAGGAGAGATGTGAAGGGACAAGAAGGTGAGGTGGCTACGCAGGGGGACAAGGGACAGGCAGCAGAGACCCCTCTGGCTGTACCATGGGTGCAGGTGAGGAAGGAGAGACATGGGGGCTGGGCCCAGCCTCTGCCCCAGCTGCTCTGAGCTCCCCACAGCTTCTCCATGTCCCTGTTCTGCAGGGCTAGTGCTGAGGACCAGCAGCCTGGGCATCACCTCAGGAGCCCAGCTCCATCTCAAAGGGAACCATGGAGCTGCTCTGGCTGCAAACAGCATTCCAGGGGCAGGGGGGTTGTTCAGCAGGGAAAAGAAAGTTTTATGTTAAAAAAAAAAAAATCATTGACATGCATAAATCTTTGTTAAATTAAGAACTCTGTCTCACTTAAGTCTTAAAATACAGAGTACGAAGAGAGAGAGAACAAGATCCCTGAAAATGGACTGAATCCCTCTGGAAATGTGCTTGGTGCCGGAGCAGATGGAACCTGCTTCCGTCGGGAGGGGCTCCGCAGGCACAGTCCCTGACTCGCTTTTGCATCAGCAGCTATTTTAGACTTGCAAAGCCACTTCTCCGAGAGCGGCCAGTAAAAATATCCTCCTGGGATATCTTCCCTCTGTTCTTGGAGCAAAGCTGCTGGAGTGCAAAGTGCCGTCAGCTCCCGGGGGCGAGCAGCACCTTCTGTGGCCGTGGCACCAGCTGCTGGCGTTGGCGATGGCCGTGGTGGCACCTCCATGGGCTGGCAGCTTCTGCTGCCTGTGGCCTGGATCCCCTCTGCCTTCCTAGCCACGGACCAACAACTCTTTATGGGTGAGGTGCCCCATGGGGACACCCCCTCAGCACCGCAGGGTGCCCAGTTGCCTTCAGCCTAGCTGGGGGAAAGAGTCCCTAAAGCCCCCATGGATGGGCACGGATGAGTTGTGTGGGGACAGCTCTGGTGCTGGGAGTGCTGGGGGACAAGGACCCTATGGGAATGGAGATGGGAAGGGGCTGCACAGCCTGGTGGTTGTGGTGTGAGCAGCCCAGCAGCAGAGGAGGACACAGTGCCCACCTCCTGCGGTGGCAATCAGCCGGCGCTCACTGCGTGCCTCTGTCCTCCGTGGCATTTTAATGCCACAGCTTTTCATCTCGAGGCTGAGCAGCTACATTTTTAAACACGGAATATTAGGGGGTTATGAAAAAATCAAGCAAACACTTGGTGGAGAATTGATTCTGCCCCTCGTTTCCCTGCTAGCTGGTGCCACCGCGTTGCTCCGCGGTGAGCGATGCATCAGCCCTGCGGCAGCGCGGGCTCTGCTCTTCAGGACGCTCTTATGGCTGGATTTTCAGCATGAGGAATAGCAGCCCAGCTGCAGATGGGAGGATAAAAAAATCCCTCTAAAACTCTGCCAGCAGATCCATACTCCGTTTCTGGCGGTGAGAAAACGACCCCACAATTGATTGGCTCTTTTAAGTCCGAATCTGTGAGTTGCACAAAGTCGCTGGCTCCAAAGACACTTAAATTCCCTGTGTGTGCCCCAGAGGTGCTGTTAGCTATGGGGAAGCTGCGTGTGAAGTGCAGAGCTGAGCCCCCCTCCTGCTCACCCACCTGCCTGCAAGCTGCCCGAGCCTCGGAGGGCTCACGAAATCCAGTCGCTGGGGAATGGGTCCCTGCCCTGCTGATTCTGAGTCTGGTTATGCAAGAGCAGAGGAAGAATCCCAATCTTCCCCTTAGTTATTCCTTCCCTACTTTCTCCCTGATTGCTCAGTACAAAAGCTTTGAGCCATCTTTAGACCAAATTGCTTCACAAATGACAAATAACATGAAAATAGGCTTCATAACCAGGAATAATGAAAGAAATCATTCACTTTGAGATCAGGAGATGGTCTGTGTTAAAGGAGCCCTTCAGCCTGAATAGCAGAAAAGAACATTGCAATTTTCATGTACTTACTGGGATAAAACATGTGACTCCATGGATGCTGCAGCTGTCATTTTGCACTGGTCTTTGCACTTGGATTCAGAATTGCGTAGGTTATCTTGACACTTGCTGATAAATTTTAAATCACCTCTTTTGCAGGATGTGAGAAGGGGCAGGGAGAGCATATCTGAATACAAACGTTAATGATATTTTTCAGTCTTTGCCAGAGAGTGGGAAGAGCCCTGGGGACGGTGTTCAGCGATGTGTCCCCATCTCCACGATGCCACAACAGCCATCCCATGTCCTGGCTCTGCCCTGGAGCACAGTTATCCGCACAGGCCCTGCCCAGGTAGGGCAGCTGGGCTCACACTGTGCCCGTCGCTCATGGGCACAGGCTATGGGCTCCCCCCATCACGTGGCACAGGGGCTGCCCACCCGCTGCCAACGCTGCTGTGCTGCAGCAGTGCCCTCTGCACAACCTGGCACTGGGAGCAGCCTGGGTGCCTGTGAAGCCAGCTGACAGGGTGGCATCAGAGTCCTCGTGATGTTGGTGGGAACATGGCAGGCTGGAGAGTGGCGGGCACCTCTGCAGGGCAGTGTCCCCAAGGCTGGGACTCACTAAACAGGGTTCAGCAGCCCCAAGCTGTCCGGGATCCTGGTGAGTTGTGAAAGGTGCCATCTCCACCAATCTCCAGAAAACAGCAGCCAGAGGAGACTAGAGGAGCTCAGTGGAGACTCAAGTGGAGCTGGGGCCAACCTGAGCTGCAAACATCACTGCAGACCCCCTGCTGCTCTTTCTACCTCTCCACTCAGCTCCTCACCTACACACCACTGACAAACACAATCATCTTGGTGTAATTAAGCAAAAATCTGAGTGAAACCTAACAATTTTCCAAAGCTTTCATCTTAACAGCTAAGAAGATAATGGCTAAAAATAGATGTGTCCATACTGACTGGCAATTAAAACATCATCGTTTTGATTCCGCCACGTTTTAGTGCATAGGGGGCTCTGCCAGGAGTTAGATTAACTTGAAGTGGCAAATTTAATCGTCAAAATACATATAGAAAGTGGGACAACTCAGAAAAAGACCAGCAAGCAGATCCCTGTGAGGCTCCCCCATTGGATGCCACAGTGGAGGGAGGTGGGTGCTGTGTGGCCAGGCAGGACACGGGGCTGGCTGCCAGCTGTGGCTCTGAGCAGTGGTGGCAGTGCCCGGCAGGGCCAGCAGCAGGGCTCTGCACCATCTGTGGGGCTGGCAGCACCCCTGGGCAGCACCCTGCTGCTCTAAATCCCTTCTGCCACATCTTCCCCTCCTGGTCTGGTTCTCCCCTCCCCGGCTGGAGCAGCCACAGCATCGGAGCCTTTTCTCCACCTCGGTGATGCCTTCGCCCTTCCCTCTTCCTCAGTTCAGACAGAGCAGCTCAGGGTTCAAGAGAGGAGTTTGCCTGGAAGAAGTGCAAGCGTTAGGCAAATCCCCAGTGCAAACAGATTAATTAATCTAATCAGAAGCATCTCTCCAGAGGAATTGGATTAGTGCACTTCGGATAAGGACTGTATAAAGCTGATAAGTCACAAATGCAATGAGATGCTGTTTTGTTTTTGTTGCAAAGAGAGGACTTGACAATTCTCACAGGTTTCCAATCTCATCCACGGGGCTGCAGGTTGCTGCGGAGCAGCTGAACATCAACATGCTCCCGAGTTTTCCTTGGCATTGCAGAAGACACAGAGCCCTGTGTGGCCAGGGATCCTACTCTGCTCCAGCACCCGCTGGCACCAGGCTGCATGTGCAGCCAGAGCTGCATGGGCACCACTCACTGGCCTCCATGCCCAGTGCTGCTGGACAACTGGACTTCGGGGATCTTCACACATGCCCAGGGGACAGCGGATCTTGTGTCAGTATGTGGACGTTGTTAGTGACCCTGCTGCCAGATCTGAGCGATCTGTGGGGTTGTGATGCCCTTGGGAAGGCCACAGGGGTGCTCAGAGGGGGCTGCAAAGTGTTTACCCCACAGCACTGACTGCTCTTTCCTGCCGGCTGCAGCTCAGTTCCACGAGGGCAAAGGCTGATGCATAACAAGAACAGCCAAGATTTGAGTTTTTAACATTTATTGCCAGAACATGAGCATATCTGGGGGAAGATTTTATCTGAAGATAGAGAATTCTGCTCCTCGCCTAGCTCACACTTGAAGTGCCAGAAGAGATTCTCTGCTCTCATCTTGTGTGAATGCAAAGCACCATCTGTTTCCTCTTGTACCGCGAGTCTTGGCATGCAAAGAGTTACCAGGTGCTCTGCTGTCTGTCTTCACTCTGAGACAGAAAAGTCCCTAAGACACTCAATCAGGGCAGCAGATCCTTTACAGTGTGTCCATTAAGTGACATACTGTCACGGGACAGTGACAGCACGGGACACCAGACATCCATCCCCCATTTAATCAAGTGTCGCTGCCATTCACCGTGTTTAACCGCACCGGTGCAGCCCGGTGATCCGGTGCCATTTCAGCAGCTTCCCTCTGTGCCAAGCTGGTGGCGCCAGGACTCGCTCTGGCTCTTTAGGGATGTCCGGGAACTTTTCCAAAGTCCTCGTCCCCCAAGCAGGGGACAGCATGGATGCACCAAGGAGCTGGATTCGCAGCGTGCCCTGGAGCAAGGCATGGTCCTGGCTGGTACAGGGAGGGACCAGGTCACCTCGTGCTTCAGCACCTGGCAATTGGCATACGGGAGGGGACAGGCCAGGAGGACCCCTTGGCAGGTAGGGCATGTGGTGGGCAGGGGCACATCAGCAGGGCAAGGTGCCCAAGCAGGGTTGCCAGCCTTCATTAGGTGCTCGGCAAGCCGTGCCACTCCGGCTTTGTCAGCAGCCGCTCTCTCCGCCTCCGGATTTCCCTACAAAGCTGTTGCTTTCTCGCTGCAGTTCCCCCAGCACCACTTCAGCAGCCCGAGCGACTGTCTCTACACAGCTACATTTGTCCTCTGCTCGGCTCGCTGCTGCCAGCACAGCAGAAATACGAGTGCCAGGCGCAGAGCAGCAGCCGCCCGGGGAAGCGCCATCGGTCATCGTTACAGGGTGCTTAACAAAGCGCAGTGCATCGGCAGGTGCGGGCGCTGCGCTTCCCGGAGCCACATCTATTAGCGGGGAGGGGACGTGACTGCCGATCCTCCAGCCTCCCCCCGTGATGCCCCAGCAGCAGGCTTGGCTCCTGTGGGGATGTGGCTCCCCAGATCCACTCTCAGGGCACACGCTCAGACCTGCCAAGGAAGCCCCACGGCACCTGCTCTCAGAGAACCCCAGCGTGGTGGGGCTGGAAGGGACCTCTGGAGATCATCTGGTGCCACCCCCCTGCCCCAGCAGAGTCATCCAGCATCGCAGTGTCCAGGGGGGTTTGGAATCTCTTCAGTGGGGACTCCACAACCTCTCTGGGCAGCCTGGGACAGGCTCTGACACCCTCACACCAAAGAACTTTCTCCTCCTGCTGGGATGGAACCTCCTGGGTTCAAGCTGGTGCCTGCTGCCCCTTGTCCTGTCACTGGACACCACTAACAAGGGTCTGGCCCCATCCTCTTGCCTACCAGGGGTCTTTTACCTCTTGCTCAGCATTGCTCAGCTCCCCTCTCAGGCTGCTCTCCAGCTGAACAGCCCCAGGACTCTCAGCCTGTCCTAGCACAAAGATGCTCCAGACCCTCAGCAGCTTCCCAGCCTCTGCTGGACTCTCTCCAGTAGCTCCTTGTGTCTCTTGAGCTGGAGAACCCAGAACTGGACATGATATCCCAGATACTCTCCTCACTAGGGCAGAGGAGAGGGGCAGAACCTCCCTCAACCTGCTGGCCACACTCTTCTTAGTGCAGCCCAGGAGACCACTGGCCTTCTTGGCCACAGGGCACACTGCTGTATGGTGGTGAAATGATGCACCACGACTCCCAGGCCATTCTCCATGGAGACCTTTCCAGCAGGTCACCCCCTCACCTCTACTGGTGCAGGGGGTTACTGGGAACAGTAACAGACCTACATCTGCCCTCATTGAACTCTCCTCCCTCCTTTGCTTTCTCCAGGTGCTTGGGCAAAACCAGCACAACTTCTTCTTCCCATCCTGCTCTGGGCTTGTCCATGCCCACACAAGAATCTTCAGCACGCAGGCTTCCCTGGCAAATCCCCTTTTCCAAGCCCCCCAGATCCCCTCCATCTCTATTTGCAGGGTGACTGTGAGACAAGACTGAGGAGCCACCAGCACCATGAGGACGAGAGGAAATCCCTGAAATTGCCTGTGGGCTCATGCACGACAGGGATGCTGGCTGCCTGCACGCCTCCTGAGTCTGCAAAGGTTAATTCACTGGGGAAAGCCTCTTTATGAGCAGGCAGCAAACACAGACACTCACCACCACCCGCCTCGCCAGCCGTGGCCTCTCCCCACCAGGAGAAGAGGATGAAAAGTTCACGGGCTGAATTTCTCAGCTGGAAGAAAGGCAGAAACAAACACAATGTGAACTATCGCAGCAGGCGCGTTGTTGCCCGCTGCTCAGGAATCACAGGCAAGCAGGCAAGTGGCTGATGTTAAATACAGGCAGCTGCTCCCCAGGCACCAGCCATGGCATCCAGGAGAGGTGGAGCTGCCTCTGGACAAGGACCAGCTTTTGTTTCTCCATCCTGGGCACCAGACAGGGCAGAAGCCTCCCACAGTGCCAGTGAGCTCAGCCAGTCCCAGAGGGAGCCAGACTCTTGGTCAGACACATCTTCTCCCCATGGCCAAGGCCAACTCCTTCCTAAGAAAGCAGAACCACCCACCATGTTCCTTCTGCCACTTGGGAGCAGACCCTTCTTCTTGGCCTGCCCGGGCGAGGGAGCTCCCCAGCCCCTGAGGTCCGAGAGCTTCCATCCCTCCCCAGGGCTTTCAGAGCACCTTTGCTGTGGCAGTAAATTGTGCACAAAATTAAAGAGCCAAGAAAGTTGGCTTTGAAGGCTCTGCAGAGGCTCTCGGTGTGGGGGGCTGATGAGCACAAGGTGCTCAGCACTGCTGGGGGAGGCTCTGAGGGCCAGTGAAACCACAGGGTAGCCCTGCAGTGGCTCAAGCACCTCAACTGTCTGGGAGAGCCACGTGAAGAGCCATGGGGAGGCTCTCGGGGAGCTGGGCTGCAGGACTCCCATCTTGACAGCAAAGATCGGTGATGGAGAGCATCAGGGTTTCGATTCAAAGCGTTGCAGGAAAAGAATCTGCCGATATTCCCGGTGTGAGGCAGGCAAGGCAGGCCTGCAGAACAGCCAGCACCGGCTGCTTTGTGTGAGCAAAGAGCACACTCTGCTGAGCCACCGCATGGATGCAGCCCAGCCGCTGAGCGGGAACGGTGCTGGGCTCCGGGAG